>OX457042.1:61361198-61513698 GCA_949752735.1 Lumbricus terrestris | reverse complement strand
ACGCGCCGGTATGCACGGCCTCATTGGAATGCAAATGGACGGCGCGGCGTCATTGGAATGCAAATGGACGGACGCGTGAAAGTGGAATCAAAAGTTGTGTTTTTTTGGTCGTAAAGATTGCGCTTTTTCCAAAAAGGCATTATATCAACCCGCTCATGTTTGAATGGAACGTTTTGGTAAAATTTTCAAAGCAATCGGTCAAGGACTTTCCGCGATCGGTGGTAACAAACAGAAACGTTTCACATTTTTATTTATATAGATTAATTTTTGCGTAGTTGTGAAAAGTTGCATTAGCCTGCAGCCAGATTCCAGACAAGTAGGCCATAATCGATAGGAATACTATTTGTATGGGCACCCACAGGAGGATTAAAAGTCATTGTTGCCGTTTTCAGCAAGAGCTTGAAAAAATGCAAGGCAGAAAATTAAGAGCTTCTTTATTTCTAAAGAGATTTCATTGCTTAAATTTCTGACTTTCACTGAAGTGTATCAGTGATAACATTAGTATTTCAATGGGAAGAAATTTCTTAGACCCCAAAAGTAGTAGTTAAAAAAATAGGTTTCAATTTTCCAAGGGGGCAAGTGCACCCCTTGCCCCTATGTGCGGGCGCCCATGCTTCTTAGGTGCCAGCGAACCTCGTTGCCGAGGCACTAAGGGGATTCTTGAAGCACTGGAAGAAGCATGCATTAACACAGTTGGAGAATCTGCTGCAAAGCATATACTAAGACACGCGTCCTCTTTGGTGACTGATGGAGCGTCTATCAATACAGGTGAGAGGTCTGGCTTATGGACTCTATTTCGAGCCAAAATGAGGGATCGTCAATAAACATCTGTTCCTTTGTTAACAATCTGGTGCACATGTGCAGCAGTTCACCGTTCGAATTTGGCTTGGAAATCTACCAGCAACTCTGGCAGTGAGATTGGTCATATATTTCAGAATCTGGTAGCCCTGCCCACATATTTTCACACATCAGGTCTCAGATCAAGGGAACTTCGGGAAGTCGCAGATTTTAACAACTCTCGCCTCATTGCGCTTCCTAAGCTTTTTGAGGTTAGGACCGTAGGTGGTCTGAGTTTTCATATGCAATTATGCATTAGTAAATTCGGTTCTGGTATCATGGTTTTCGCTTGTTCTTTATACACATGTATATGCGGCAATCCAAAGATAAAGCTTCAAGTGGTTTTTGGCATTTCTTCCAGATTAGGATAAACTCGTACTCCTGTCATTTTGGCTGATGTTCTCACTGTCTTCAGCAGATACCAGAAACTGCTGCAAGGAGATGGCATCACTATTTTTCAATGTCGAGAATAGTGACTATTCTCGACATTGAAAAGACAACTAAGTAGTCTAAGTCGGTAAAAGCACGGCTGTTAGCTTTAACGGAAGATGACTTACCTGGAGGGTGGACTAGGGCTCTGAAGAAGGAAATGTGTTACAGCCAGATGGCGTAACAAAGATACTGAAAGGGATTGAGCTAATGAGGACAAAGAAATGCCGCAAAGAACACCACCAATACGTTTCCGATTGCAGGGATGTCAATGCTGTTTGTAGAGAAGTGGTTGCCTCGCTAGTCGAGTTCCTTGACCAACGCTTTGATGTGGATGCTCAACTGATGCGTACTGCGAAGTCCTTTGCCACTCTACAACCTTCAGCAAATTTGGAAGTTCACAGCATGCTCTGTCCTGATCTCGCTTTGTCCGAGCTATCTCTTGAGTTTTGGGAGTTGCTTGAAATGGACAATATTGAAGCTCTTAGACAGATGACATTGGCGCAAAAAGTTCGCTTTCTTGCATCATCTGATACATACAGAAGTGTGACAACGGTCTTGGCCCGTCTTCTGGCTGCTAAACTTCACAGCGCAGACATTGAACGTCTTATCAGCACAAGCTCCGCTTTAAAATCTATCGGCAGAAGCAGTATGTCGGTCAACTCCGAAAATGAATACTTGTACATTTATCACAACATGCCGCCATTGATAGAATGGGATCCTATAGGGCGTCCGTGCTTCTGTGGCTGCAAAAGCGAGCCCGTAGAACGAAGGACACACAAAAAGCATTAAAACAACGTTGGTTTAAGGGAACATTTACAGTTTCTGCAAGCAAACAGACAGAATGCGATTACTCTTTTAGTCAAGATATCACCTCTGACATAGGTGCAATAACGTCCTAAAAGTTGGGGGACGATAATGAATCACGTCCTAAAAGTTGGGGGACCATAATAATAAAGTTAGAGGACCACTCAAAAGTTGGGGGGACGCGTCCCGTGGGTTCCATAGGATGGTTGCGCCTATGACCTCTGATGTTGCAAAACCAAAAGCATTTTGATCTCTAAAGTAAGTGTAGGTCTACGTGACCCGCCAAGGCTTGTTATGCGTGGAATAGCTGAATTGGGATAATTTTGTTACGGTGTATACAAGATTATTTGCGATCCTTCATGTTTATATGCTTTCATGTCTATTGTTCAAAATGGTTGACGTTGTAAACACAATAGCAGAGAAGCCCTGTGCTTCGCCTGGCTTTCGTTTTTAACTCGTTATTTTGTTGCAAACTGGGTATCTTGCATTTGATTTCGTTTCGCTAAGCGTTATTTGGCTAGCATCAGACAGCTTGTTTGATGATGATGATGATGATGATGATGATGATGATGATGATGATGATGATGGTGATGACGACGACGATGATGATGATGATGATGATGATGATGATGATGATGATGATGATGGTGATGACGATGATGATGATGATGATGATGATGATGATGATGATGATGATGATGATGATGATGATGATGATGATATTAGAAATAGGACCGAGTTGTAATTGTAATAGTAATAGAATAAATGACAGCAATGTTATAATTGCTATTAATATTAATAATGTGAATAAAAAAAGATTACGATGATGATGATGATGATGATGATGATGATGATGATGATGATGATGATGCTGGCGATGATGTGATGACAATAACAATATTATAACAGATGCTGATATTATTATGCGTTCATTTAATTCAACTGTAGGAACCGAATTCATCCAATTCCTAATTAGTTCTTCATTTATGGATGAGAATCCGACGCCAGCCTCATATCATCCATCGCCTCTTCCAAAGCCACATCCAGTCCATCCTCCAACAAATCCTCATCTCCACATCTTTTCCAATCCGGATTCGACCCCCATCACCAAAATGCCCTCCCTCTCCCCCCACTCCTCCTCCTCCTCCTCCGCTTCCTCCTCCTTCAGCGATGAGTCACGTGGTCAAGAGATGGCGCCACGCGAGATCATCCGGAGATCACCGGACTTAGACGAAGAGATGGATGAAGTGGAAGTTGGACGATGGGAAGGAAAGGGGAAACGACGACGACGACAGCTCCAGTCGATCCACTCACAATCATCCTCCTCCACTTCCAGGTCCCGCAAGCGGACGAAACACCTCACTTCAGATCTGCCATCAATCTGCGCTGGCTTCCAGCATCTCGGAGACCTGCACAACCAGCGAGTGTTGGCGAATGTGCGAGAACGCCAGAGGACTCAGTCGCTGAACGATGCTTTCTGTCAGCTGAGGCGAATCATCCCGACCCTCCCGTCGGACAAGCTGAGCAAAATCCAGACCCTGAGGCTGGCCACGAGGTACATCGACTTCCTCTACCAGGTCCTACGAAGTGACGACATCGAACTGACAAAACTTCCACCATCAACCGACGACGACGACGATGACGACGACTGTGGTGGATTCGTTGCTCAGGAAAGACTCAGCTACGCTTTCTCTGTGTGGAGAATGGAAGGCGCATGGCACCACGCTAGGTCGGATAAACAGTGAAACCGAAAGCGAAAGTAACAGAAAACGAAAGTGGACTAATGATAGAAACGGATGAGAAAGTGAAACTGAAAATATAAGATATAATGCAATGGAAATATAAACTGGCACTTAAAGTGAAAGTGAAAGTGAAGGTGAAAGTGAAAGTGAAAGTGAGGTCTGCTGCGTCGCCTCTCAACGACTGATATGATCTGTGCATCGTCGAAAAGAGATGAAAAAGAAGAACAGCAAAATACGGATAATTAATTATTGGTCATGTCTAGGAAGCATGATGAAAGTGAAGAAGACTGCAATGTAGATCTTACTGCAAAACTGTTGAAGAACAATTTCAAGTTTTTCCATTTGCGATCGATCAATGATCAATCGACCTTTGCACAAGTGAAGCAATAATTATTACAGGTCTCTCAACAGTGAACTTAGTTCTATTAATTATAGGCCCATTGCTTTGACAATAATATGCAATCTTCTTATAATCTATTCAAGGCAAGCGTATTGCCTAAGGAGCCAGGGGCGGATCCAGGAGGGAGGCAATCCCGTCATGCCCCCCTATTTAAAAAATTATTTATTTTTGACCAGCTATTCTGGCTCGGAAAGTTGACTGGCCTTCCCCCCCCCCCAAGAGTAGTTCCGTAGGCCCTCCCCACGTCCAAGAGGACTAAAAAAGGCCATCAACTATTTTGGCGGGTAAAATGGTATCGTTTTCATGAAATTCGAGACTAAAAAAGGTCGTCAGATTTCTCTTTTCTTTAGGCTTAGGCTACTTGAAGTTATTTCGTATACCCTTTCTTTAGATTTATTCAATTCGTACTTGTTCTCTATACTTGCATTGTATCTGTTCTTTAGCCTTTAGATTTACTTTGTACCTTTTCTTTAGACTTCCGTGGCACTTTTTCCTTCAAAAGCCGCGGTTTCTACCGCATAGGCTACAGCTGTGAGTAGACAGGGTACCTAAGTCTACAGCTGTCACAGTCACACTTCCGGAGGTATACAGTCTTGCCCGCTTATCGCCAGGCCACGAGAGTCAGATCATCTTGGTATCAGCCACCAAACCCGTGGAGTGTGGAGTCTGTCTCCATTACACAGAAGGGATTGCAGCTGTGAAAAGGACTTAACAGATCATTAGATCATTATTTTAGGGTCTTACCAAAGTAAATCTATAAAGACGAAAGAAAAGATACGAAGCAAGCCCGGCTTTTAACTGTAGCCAAATTTAAGGCCTATACTATTATAGGCTAATATATCCCGATTGTTTTGGGTTCCTTCACTACTCCAAGCTTCGCTCTTTTCACAATATCATTCAACTCTGTTTTATTTTGTGCTTCCAAAGATGAAGGACACTGTTTCAATGTCCTCATACACAGATTGGCTTCGCTCTATCAACTCAACTTTGCATATTCAACATCTGGTAAATCTAAAATTACCGACATAAATTTTGGCACCAGTCATCCGTTCTGACCTAGTTTTGCCGTTTCCATATGAGATAGCCTCGGGTTGAAATAGCTGTTCCGCGTATCATATGAACTTGTAGGAAGGATGGTTCGACGGACGAACAGACAGACGGACAGACAGACGGACAGACAGACGGACAGACAGACGGACAGACAGTTGGACAGACAGGCAGACAAACAGACGGACAGACAGACAAACAGACAGATGGCAGAAGATGACGACTAACAAAGACGTATTAGTCAGACACATGCAGGACTCTATAGACAGACATACGGGCGTTGACAGATGATACATAGACATAACGAGAGACCGCCAGACAGACTAAGACAGGGTGACAGGCAGAAAGACAAACGCACAGAGATAGATGCAGGCACACAGAGAGATAAAATTATAAAAGACAGACAGCCGCTTAGATGAGGCAAAAGAACAAGATGATATTAATAGACATGCGTTCAGACATACATACAAAACACACAGCTGACATATCCAAAGTCAAAGCAGAGAGACATAGTATTACATGTATACGCAGACCAATGATCAAGCTTACAATGACATCCGTGGAGACAAGCAGACAAATCAAAAGACAGACAAACAGGGCACAGGTCAGGTGAAGGTACAGAGTGAGACAGAAAGAGACAGAGAGAGAGAGAGAGAGAGAGAGAGACAGATCGAGAGAGACAGAGTGAGACAGAGTGAGACAGAGTGGGACAGAGTGAGTAGAAATCAGATCTTTCTCCATCGATGTTCATCTTATTGTCTTATTGCAAATCCACGACGACATGCCATTCCCACGATTGCACCGATTATTGCACCGATTATTGCACCGATTATTGCACCGATTATTGCACCGATTATTGCACCGATTATTGCACCGATTATTGCACCGATTATTGCACCGATTATTGCACCGATTATTGCACCGATTATTGCACCGATTATTGCACCGATTATTGCACCGATTATTGCACCGATTATTGCACCGATTAATTATTGCACTGATTGTCGCATGTCATCTCAGTTTCCACATAATAATAATAAGACGGTGACGGTGGTAGTGATGGTGGACTTTGGTTATAGTGGTGAGATAAGTAAGGCGGTGGGATGTCCACTCAGATCTGAAACAGTTCGACCAACAGAAAAGTACATCAATTAGATCCTGTTTCGTTTGAGTTAGTCAATCTCGCACTTGATTGGATCCGTTCTCAACCTAACGTGCAACACACACGCATGACCACTGATCAGAGGGGCCGTCCATAAAGTACGTCACGCTATTTTTGACCATTTTTGACCCCCCCTCTCCCCTGTCACAAACTGTCACAAATCTTGGACCCCCCTAAAGTACGTCACACTTTCGAAAAATAAAAATAAAAACATAACCATTTACCTAACCCTCTAAACCCTATAGGATACTATCCCTAATCCCTCTGATAGTGACGTGTGTCCCTAAACGCTTTGATATTGACGGGAAATCAACTTTTATCCCGCCAGGCCGGGTTTTAGACACGCCTGGCCGGACCGGGTCGGATTTTAGGTACTAAGAACAAGAAAATATAAAAGAATTTCAGAAATAAATGTGTGACGTCACACATGGCCTGACCCCTCCCCCCTGTCACAAACTGTCACACTTTCTTACACCCCCTTCCCCCCCCTGGAGCGTGACATACTTTATGGACGGCCCCAGAGTCCATCCACTCATCAACACCAATAATATCTAGACACCGCTTGTCCACCTGCCGTATCTAACGAACCAATCAACTCAAAAATCCATTGTCTTCCAGTCTCTTTTCCAGTTATTTCTCCTGATGCAATCGATGCACAATCAGTGTGGTCCGTTAACGTTTTTGTCTTTATTTTTCCATACTACGCTTGCTTTTTTACTCTCGCGTCCTTTCGCTCATTCTCTCTTTCTGACATATTCACATCTTCTTAAAGTCTACTTAGAAGCTATACAATAATAATCATTTCTGTGTTTTATTTAACATTCTATTTCGATGTCCCATCGTGCGTCAGCAAGTGGAGTAATTAAGACTACACTTACTTACTACCTTACCATCTCTCCATCTGCCTGCTTGCAATAATATTTGTTCCTTAGTGCGAATGTGAACTTTTCGTTATGCGTCCTTTCATTCAAGACAGACAGACAGACAGACAGACAGACAGACAGACAGACAGACAGACAGATAGACAGACAGACAGACAGACAGACAGACAGAAGGAGTAATCCGATCGTCTAAACCTGTTCCGTCTGTTTGCTGTCTGTGACCTTTCTTCCACCGAGTCTCTAGTGACACAGGATGATAAAGGTCAACATTCATCCAGGGCCGAGTTCTGCTTCACAATATTATGATTCTCAGTAATAGACAGGACTTCAAAAGTGTGGCTGGACGGTCATGGACGACGTCCAAACACTTATTTTCACATCTGAACGACGTCCTGTCATTAAGCCTGCACATGCAGTCTGGATAGGTGAGGGGCACCAAGGCACTTCTTTTTCTACACCCAATGCAATGTCAATTGAGGTCATTTAAACGAATTTACCATCCATCCATTCGCTCATAATAAATTATATCGATCCATTTTTGTCTTCATTCGCTTCCTCCGCCGTCTAATTTCCATGTCTTCCGTCCTTTCAATTTCTTTCTCTTCCTTCAATTCTTCCTCTTCATCATTTTCCTCCTTCATTCAGCTCATCTCTTAATCATCGACTCCATTCCACAATCCTCACTCCTTAATCTCTTCCTCAATGCAGGCACCTACATGCTTCCAGGGCCGTTTTAAGGAGTTTTGGGGCCCTAGGCACAAACCCTAACCCTAAAAGTAGGCCTAGCCATGAGTCCAATCTAGACCCTTTAAATAGCTGCTGTGAAATAAAGGTTTCTGGGAACTGAGAACGGGTATTTGCCGGTCGATTGCTGAGACGTGTAGCGCCGAGAGGGGAAAGTATGGGGAGGAAATTTGCCCTCACCACCAGAAATTTTTGAATTTTCACATTGCAATGACTGCGCATTTTTAGCTGCATCCTAGCAAAATTGATCAACTATTGCATGCTAACATGAGTAGGCCTAGCCTAAGACTTCAATAAATATTCTTACCATTATTATAATTTCTTTTTCAATTTCCACATTGTAATGGCAGCATTGCATTTTGTAAGCCGAGATCTTAGCAAGAGTTACTCTATTATTTCAGTGCTTATAACAAAAGAGTGATTGGAAATTTCAATAAGTATAATTATTATTACAATATGAATTTCTCAACGTATCAAGTTCAGCAGCTCAGTTCTGTTGCTTCTGGACCATTACAATATAATGAATAACTGCAGACAGGTTTGTAATTGCGTAAGCCATTCTTTCTTTCACATGAATAATAATTATTATTAGCTTAGGCCTATTCCCGTTGCTGAAAAAGGTCATGCGAATTGCTGACCCAGGACACATTAAATTTTATCTGAATCGTTACAGATGTTACACAAACCAAGGAATAGGCCTAACTTCCAAAATCGGGACGCCGTGTATAGTAATGATAGCCTACTGTTTTAGCCTACTAAGTTTTCAAGGGACAAAACATTTAGAAAATTTGGCAGTTTGACATTTGAAAGGTAGGCCTAGCATGGTAAGACGCCATTTAGTCGTGCAAAAATAGTCATATACAAATATTAACAGTAAACTATACTCATTGTAGCTTAATATGATGTTATCATATATTTTATTAGTCGATTTTATCATCATAATCATATATTACTAGAGTTCGTGTAATACAATATTGTAAACAGCAATTAAAACTATTATTATGTGGTCAAATGTTTTGGATACCGGGTAGGCCCTAGTCATTATTTTCTGGATGAAGTTCTCCCAACCCGAGAGATGCCTGAACGTAACCCTATTTCCGCCTCAATCTCTCAGTGTCAGATATAGAGTAGTTTAACATAGATCTACGTTAAAGTTCGTATAATAATTATGTTGCTAATTTGTAATGCGATGTAGTATTTTGGGTCGTCGCGGGGCCCTCCTGTTGCGCGGGGCCCTAGGCTAGGCACGTGCCTCGCGTGCCTTGGCCTTAAAACGGCTCTGCATGCTTCCATAACCTCCACCCCTCCTCACCCCTATCCAGGTCAGCGGGAGGTCACGGAGTCGTCGCACTTGTAGGGCGCATATCAGTCCACTGCTCCGTGCAGTCGATCACACGCACTTGGTCCCCTTGTCATGTCTACCACACGACATACGATACAGCAACGATGGCTGCCTGGCCATCCAACTCCATTCTTAGTCCTCCTACTCTGTCGTCGTCGACTTGGCTTCAGTCAGCGCTCACCGCTAGGATTCCCAAGTGAGGAACACGGACAAGGGTAAACTGCACCGGGTCATCGCTTGCGAGCTATAAAACCGTGGCTTGAGTCATCAATGTGAAACCATTGATCAGATTAAATACTCGAGCAATTGAAATCAGATTAGAACTAGAACGAGATTGTATAGAAAACTAAAGCTACTCATTTGATTGATAAAACTAAGATGAATTTGGAGATAAATAATCTTAAAACCATGATTAACGCAGTGGCATAGTCTGACTTAAATTCAAGAGGAGGCAACTCGGGAGACATCGATGATTCAAGTGTGACAAACTATTGACAAAATCTTTAAATCCTGGTCATTGGTCAAGTATCATCTTCTTGCCTACACGTAGCTACGCCTTTAACCATGTGCACTCTAGCATGGATCGATGTAGGAAATAAGAAAATAAAAATACTAAAATAAAGTTTTAAAAATCAAATCAAAGCTTCTATTAATACTAATACGAATACTGCAACTGCAACTACTAATATTAAAAATAATAAAATACGAATACAAATAATAAGATCAAAAGCAAAAAATAAGAGTGACGTTTTTACAGAATCTCTTCTACTAATAAAACCGCCAGAGAAAATTAGTTATTAGAAAATAACTCTCCCTAATCTGATCAATAAATCGACCACAGATGAATAATCATATTGTCTTTGTCATTATCAGTTATCAATCAAATGATCTTATTGTCATTATCAGTAAAATAATCTTATTAATTGTCTCTGTCATTATCAGTTAAATAATCCTATTGTCTCTGTCATTATCAGTTAAATAATCCTATTGTCTCTGTCATTATCAGTTAAATAATCCTATTGTCTCTGTCATTATCAGTTAAATAATCTTATTGTATCTGTCATTATCAGTTAAATAATCCTATTGTCTCTGTCATTATCAGTTAAATAATCTTATTGTCTTTGTCATTATCAGTTAAATAATCTTATTGTCTCTGTAATTATCAGTCAAATAATCTTATTGTCTCTGTCATTATCAGTTAAATAATCTTATTGTCTCTGTCATTATCAGCTAAATAATCTTATTGTCTCTGTCATTATCAGTTAAATAATCTTATTGTCTTTGTCATTATCAGTTAAATAATCTTATTGTCTCTGTAATTATCAGTCAAATAATCTTATTGTCTCTGTCATTATCAGTTAAATAATCTTATTGTCTCTGTCATTATCAGCTAAATAATCTTATTGTCTCAGTCATTATCAGTTAATACTATCATTCATACCAGGTGGCGTCAACAGTAATACATCACAAGTCTATAGTATTTTTGTATTCTGTATTCTACATTTGTTCCAGCTTTTATCCTACAATTTTTCACAGAAAATCATATAAATAACAAAAGTTTCTTATGCAGCAATTTCTACAATGACAATGATAATAATATAACATTGAGGCACTTCTCTAAATTTAATTTCTTTTTATTATTCTGCATTACTTAATATCCATAAATACTTCTTACACTACATGTAGCATCAGTTGGACAACATTGATACAATTATTACACTATTTACCACATAAATAACATTGAAACCTTATAAACAACTAATTAACAACAGCAACTTAACGAGAAACTAGCGCCTCATATAGCCCAGATTTTCTAAACAAAGCCAGAGAATTCCTAAAGCAAAGAATGTCTCGCATGTCCAGCCACCAGTCCATCTCCCAATATTGGACTCCTCCCTGGGCAAAACACCTATCGTGATTGAGCCAACCACCCATATCCCCTCGATCCAATACTGGACTCGTCCATGGACCTATCACCCCTTCGATCTGCGGTGGACTCGCCCTCTCCTCATTTGTCCGTTACGGCCTTCACTCGATCGTTGAGACTTCGTGCGTTGGACTCAGTTATCGCCGCACTTCTCACCAAAACATCCTCGAACTAAAAGACAAATATATTTATTGTACATGATAAATCGCTTCAGCGTTCGGAATTACTCGTCTGGTGCAGCATAATAATTTTTCAGCAATCCAACTTCTACTTTGACATGAATCCTTTTCATCAATACAACTTCCATTCAGGCAAGAATTTGTTTCATATATCCAGCTTCTATTTGAGCAACAACTATATCTTATCAATTCAACTTCCATTTAAATAGCAAGTTTCATTGTTCATCAATCCAGCTCTTATTTCACCAAGAACTATTTAATTGATCCCAATTCTATCTAAGTAACAATTATTTTCATCTATCTGACATACAATCAGCAAAAATTCTTTTGTAAATCCAATTTGTGTGCTATCAATGCTAAAACAGAAACAATGACAAACGCTGTTTAAAGTAATAGATTCCTTCCAGTGTTTTGCCTCATTGTCATCATCACATCTCCTCAGATTGTAATCAACATTGTCATCGATGCTCTAGTCATTATGATGACAAACGTCAACATATATATATATATATTTATAATATAAACTTATATATTTTCTAATCATAATTTTATCACCAATATTATCATCTTAATCATTGTTTTACATAAACTACAATCTTCTAGAATTGCTTTTATTATTGTCTATGATTATTAGTTTATTTATCTATGTGGAGACAAATTAATGTCTGACCTGCTTAAGCATCGTTGCGTCTCCCGACAGATGTTCGTTCATCTGACGCTGGGAAAGGTCGAGATTAACCAACGTCTCACTCACCTCAACAGCTGCAACACATCACATGCAGCAGCATACACAGCCATGTCAACAGACAGACAGGCAGAGAGAGGGAGAGAGAGACAGAGAGAGAGAGAGAAAGATAGAGAGAGGTCTCTGGCAGAAGAAGTCAGATTTATAATTATATTCATTGGAGCAAATGAATTAATAATAGTTAATAAGTTAGTGAATAATTTAGTTTAAAATGAGCAAATGAATGAATTGGCGAACTAAAAATAAAAGACTCATTGATTGATTGAATGCATGAGTGAATGTATGACGAAGTAAATCAGCGAATGATTGAACAATTTAAGAACACAATTAGCGAATGAGTGATTGATAGAAAGACTGAATGAACGAATAAATGAGGATTTGAGTAAAAGAATAAATGCCGTTGGCTACTACACTGCACATCCCACTAAACAAAACAGATAAAATTAAGAACAATTGAGTCAAAGCTGAGTCAACTAAAGCACAACAAACAGTTCATGCAACTCACAACTAAACATGAAAGACAAATCAAGACGAACAGACATGCAACTGATAAGAAAAGTCTGCGTCTACCAGGCAGGAGTTGAATGGACAGAGAGCTTGGCGGCCTGTAACATGTGGATCTTAGATTGGAGATTTCCACTCAGGTGGCCATTGAATCAGGACCTTGAGCAGTGGCGTAACAACCATATAACGAAGGTGGACAAAATCCACGGGCCCCCGAGACCCAAAGGGCCCCCAAGCTCAATAAGCAAAAAGTGTCATGTACTTTTTCGGGAGTTTTTCCGTTTTATAGTTAGTTTCAGTTCAGATTGTAGGCTGTAGAGTCTAGGCCTAGCCTGGATACGACCGACATTATGATAAATGATACGCATGTGTCGTGTCTGCAGGCTGGACTGTATGGGTCATCGGATGTGAGAGCATTTGACCCGTAGAAGACATCAACTCTTAGTTGCATGCTAGGGGCGGGCTCTACGGTTAGGGTATACGTTCATTCATGGAGGTCTAATTAAGTTCATCCGAGTGCCCGACACAGCGTTAAGGAATGATGCTTGAAATAGTATCTGCTTTCTTTTCCCGCTCACTCTAATTCAAGCTGTGTGTGTGTGTCTATCTGCAGTGTCTGTCTCTCTGTCTGTCAGACAGAGAGAGAGAGAGGTCTGTCTGTCTGTCTCTGTCTGTCTATCTGTCTCTCACTCTCTCTGTCACTCTCTGTGTGTGTGTGCATTGTGTGTACCTGTCTTTGTCTCTGTCAGTGTGTCAATACGAGACAAGACTAGTGTTGAAGTAACTGATAGGTTCCTACATACTGCACATTGCAGTGTTAATTCCTTCTCGCTCATAATAACAGTCACTGCATTCATTCATTTATTATTTTTTATCTGGATTATCACTATTGCAGTACTAAACGAAAATAATCATCATATAAGATGAATGCCATATGAAACGCACGTACAGTTCTGGCAGTCAGAAACGAGAAGAGAAAAATCGAAAAATTGATGCTGCTGTGTTTGCGAACAGTTAGACTAGAGTAGCCAAATTCACGAAGTAATTCTACGAAAAACTACTGTAAGAGGCCACAGTGAGTATACATTACACGCACGTACGTGTGTGTACATATGGACCTTTGTATGGGTGTCACGACAACAGACTGGTCTACAGACAACTGGTCTAACAACTGCATGGTCTAGGCTACAGACAACTGGTTCAGCGCTTGAGAAATGGAAGCTGGATGAAAGTTTTGTACAGCTGAAATGGAGGCTGGATTGATCAAAACGCAAGAGAAATGGAAGCTGGATGAAGGTTCTTTTAAAGGTTAAATATAAGCTAGATTGACGAAAATAACGCATGAGAAATAGAAGCTGGATGAAGGTATAAATTTTAGTTCTAGGCCTAAAATAGAAGCTGGATTGATGAAAAACGCTTAAGAGATGGAAACTGGATGAAGGTATTTTTATATCTGAAATAGAAGTTGAATTGACAAAAATAGCCTAACAAACGAGAGATGGAAGCTGGATGAAGGTATTTTTAGATCTGAAATAGAAGCTGGATACACGTTGAATTACATGAGTGAAAATCATCAATCCAGCTTCCATTTAAGCTAGAAAACCATCTAACGTTTTTTCATAAATCCAGTTTCTATTTCATCAATAATACGAGTTGTCTGTAGACCAGTTGTCTGTAGACCAGTAACTGTTGTCGTTAGACGAGTTGTCTGTAGTCGTGGAACCGTTTTCTTGTTTTCCATTGAACCATTAATGCACGTGTCTTAACAATGGATTATTGATGACAGCGTTTAATACTGACATTCATAAAGCGAAATTTTATGAAAAGTCACCAGTAGGCCTACACTATTGCGCTACCAAAATTACTTCAGATATAATAGGCGCTCTTGTTTTAAAATAGCCATCTAATTATTGTTTTCACTGTTTAGCCTCGTTAATGGATAGGGGGCCCCCAAGTTGAGAATGTCCACGGGCCCCCGGCTCAGTTGTTACGCCACTGACCTTGAGCAAGCCCTTCAAGAACAATAACGAGACAACATTGATTTTCTGGCTTAAATTATCATTATACAGTCATATACATGTACAGTTGCACATGTACAGTTTTGTACACTTCAGAACTTTGTATGGAGAGCGGAATGGAATCCATCTCTAGTGTTGCTTTGTCTGTCAAGTTTAGATGAGATTTAATTGTCTCAACTGCACTAAACAACTGCACTCAAAGAATTTGTTGTTCGTCCTCTGAATTGCCGCTGGAAATAAACCAGTCAATCCCTAAGAAATTTTATGGCTTCTGGATACCTTTATGTTATTCTAGGATGATTCCAAACCCTTCAAGGTTCTACTGAAACATTCAGGATAACCAATGAATATATTGTCAATTCATTCAAAGGTTTACTTAAGACTGTCCAAATTTAAACATTAACCATCCATCTTCTCCGGTGGGTCTCTTGGTAGCTACTTCCCAGAAACTATCAATGTATCCATTCATGGCTCTGTAAGTTCATTGGCCATTCCAGAGAAAGTCCTACCTTGTTCGTGCAGCTGACCTAGTGTGCAGAGTCTATCAACAATGCTCGGCAGGTTACCAGAAAGGACGTCCACCTTGGCTACCAAATCCAACAGCTGAGACACCTGTAAAGGTAAGGCCAGGTCAGGTGACCATTACAACCAGGTAAGAAGACTTATCTTTGCAAGACAAGGTTATATTGAAACCATGGTAACTTGGTAAGGCAAGGCAAGGCAAGGGATTACAACAAGGCAGTTACGAGGCAGACAGGTTGCAATCCTCTTTTATTGAAACTTTCATGGTATCAAATGTCGTCATTAGGACTAGATAAAAAATTAAGAATAAAATTTCACAAATATTCAGAATTGGGGAGCGTAGTCAATAAGATCCCAAACCTAAATATCTGGAAGGATTGCAACCTATGAGGGTAATAATAAGGTGAGAACACAGTAAAGTAAGTTTTAACTAAGAAGTTAAGAACGTAAGGTATACAGGTTCACAACATGGCATAATTTATATCCTCAGTTACATAGAGCCCCCATTAACACCAATTCATCATAGACTCAGATGTTCTGAAGCTGAAAGATATTTCGGCTCAAGCGCAGATAAGACAACAGCAATCGAACCGACTATAGTCAGCAGACAAGAGCAGAAGAAAAGAAAACACAACAAAATTAGATTTCTAAATTAATGAGAAAAGTAACGCAAGACAAATGCAGATCTAACTAAATAGACGGTCAGTTGGAGAGACAATTTGTGACATCTCTTATATCCAGATTGAACAGAAAAAGGAAATGGAAGAAACTCAAACATGCGAAGAACTCATAAAAAACAATATTCAGAATAGCAGGAATATATAAAAACAACAAAATAATTATAATAAAAATAATAAATTTATCAATCGCAAAACTTCTGCGGAAATAATTTTTCAGACTGATGTAAAATAATTTAGCAAAGTTGATAATGAATAAAATAATAAATATTTATAATAAAACTAAACAGTAAAAATGGTAATAAATGTGATGTAAACTTTTATAAGTCAGATAACTTGAGATAAGCTAATTTAAGTACATTAAACTGCAAATAAACCAAATTACCATTATAAATTAGATCAGACCTCAATTAAAAACAAACATCTAGTAAATAGAAAAAATGTGCAAATCCAGCAACCAGCACATCAAACATCATAACCTATGAAGATCACTAATAATAAAAATATCTAATTAATAATTATTGTAGTCACAATTACACTAAGTTTTTAAGCTAAGTAGTACTTAATTTCAGCAGTTTTACTAAATAGTAAAATTTTCTAAATGACTTTAACCTAGATTGTTCAATTATTTCATTTAATGCGATCAATTTTTGTCATTTCATAATTAGCTAATTCAACATTCACCATAAAAAAACAACTTGACGAGATGCAGCTGACATCGCGGTTGGTTTAAAAAAAATTCCAGATAATTTGGGCAAAGAAAGAAATTACGAATAAGTGCTAATGAAGGACAACAAAAAGAGATTAAATAATGATATCAATGCATGCAGAACAACACACAACAGAGATTCATCTGACAACGGCTGACAACAATCGGCTGTCATGCATGGCTGGTCAACTGTGACCGATGATACCTTGCAGCTGTCCATCCTTTAAGACAGTCAAACGGTCGACGATGTGAGGAACGGCGTTTGCCATGGAGTCCCACTTGCGAACGGATTCATAGAGGGCGCTGATCTAATAAGATAAGAGCAGCCAATCCCGTCTCAGGAAAGAAGGGCAATGACCTAGTTTAGCCCAACCAATCGCAGTACTTTGACATATACTTCCTAACCAGATGCAGTTAAGAGTTCTCTCATGTATACATGTTTACATACAGACATTCACATGTGTCAATACATACATTCATAAAGACATACCTACACACAATCACACACACACACAACTACCAGACATGTAAAACAACAGAAATATAATAGATATATAGATATACAGACAACATAGACACATACAAAATAAACACATAATTATACAGATACATTACATAGACACATACATAGTTGCATATGGACATAATACATACAACTTATGCACATACATAGTACATACAGACAACAATGCTTAAGATACATACACAAAAATATTGGATTCCATCAGATAACTCTGCCATGTACTCTGGCAGTGCCAATCCCAACCGTAGATAAATGAGGAGGGTGACACTAATGATCTTTGCTATCACATAATGTCATGAAACTGAAACTACTACTGGTCAACAGATCTACAAGACTTGTGTCTGTGATATATCATATATTTGTCATCCATTGAAAACTTAGATAAGATAGAATCGGATTTCATTGTTTCCCACTTGATTCAATGAGACCAACCAATAATTCACTCAAACAAAATGCACAAATAAATAAATAAATAATTTAAAAGAATAAATAATTTAAAAGAAGAAAATAATTTAATATAAAACTGAATAGAAAAGGCAAAGTGGATGGTTGACCCTTGCGAGACGTTCTGCCTGGTCCCCTGCTTCCTTCTTCTCGGCCGTCCGACTGACTTTGTGGTAGACAGACGCAAGACGTGGCTCCAGAAGATCCAATTGACCTGGATCAAGGACCTTTGTCTTCGCCAACAACAGACAGACAGCGCTCTACACACACACACACACACACCAGAGTGGATTCAGACACAACATGGCTGAAGGCGAGAAGTCCATTAAGTAGTTAAAAGGCGATGAAGGGACCAATAGTCGAGAAGGTACGGTAATGGTGGATATGAAAATTGAGAAAGGTGAGTCTTGAAAAAGGTTAGTCCAAGTCTTGAAAAAGACAAGTCTAAGTCTTGAAAAAGATTAGTCCAAGTCTTGAAAAAGACAAGTCTAAGTCTTGAAAAAGACAAGTCTAAGTCTTGAAAAAGATTAGTCCAAGTCTTGAAAAATACAAGTCTAAGTCTTGAAAAAGATTAGTCCAAGTCTTGTTTTGTCTTAGTTTCTCTTTCCTTTGAATAATAGATTCAAAATTAAGATCACAAAATCTAATGCAACACATGTTCAAGTGAAGTTAGACATACGATTACAGTGGATCCAAAAATTCATAATTATATTATTCCTAAACTCAACTTACCATTAAATTCTTGTTGGACATTTCCGAAGTCAGGAGCGACTAAAAAAATAAAAAACATAGTAATTTCACAAAAAGAAAAATAATAATTAAGATCACAACTATCATTACTCATCACCAATATTTTTACTCCAAGGTAGGTATGAATTTTGTGCATTATATAAATTCAGAATTGAAAAACATAATTTTAATTGCTTTCTGTTCCAATGCCCTGCCATCATTTCACAGCATGTCACATGCCCTTCATTTCAAAGATCATAAGCACTGGAAACTCATAAGACCAAGTTTGCCAGCGGTTTCACTTCTCCACGAGTTCACACAGGTCTTCACAGTTTGGGATTATCCTAAACCTTAAGATATCACAAAAAATCATGACATATATAATAAAATACCAACAATAACAGTAACAAGAAGAATTTAAGTTCAGTAAAGGCAAAGTAATTGTCTAAACCACATATAAATAACTTCCGCTTGATTGCCTCTCCAAAGATTCCAACAAGATTCTAAGAGTTTCCTGAAAGTCTCTCACCAATTATGGATGATGCTGCAACTTTCCTACATCATGCCAACCATCCAATTATCAGATTAACAACATCTTCAGCTTCTAACGAGCTTCTAAATAGCATCCAACCAATTTTCCTACCAGTTTCTCTGGACTCTGTCCAAGAACAGCTTCGAGCCGTTCAATCCTCTGCTCGTAATCAGCGATCTGGAGCAGAAAAGAAATCATCGTGATCTACGTTAGGATTCAACATATCACTACATTGGATTGCAAAGGCAAGAGACAAGTCTACAAGCATCTAGTGAAATTAGTTTAAAAAATGTTCTACTAAAAATAGCAATACAAATGTTATTAAATACCATAAACGGAAACCTGCATTAAGGCCATGTATCAATAGGTAATGTTCAGTAACACTCAGTGGCGGCGCTAGGGGGGCTAAGCCCCCCCTACAAGAGGCTCAGCCCCCCTAAAAAAATGACCATCTGAATTATTTTACATTGAAATATCCACGATTTTGGTCGATGGCTAAAAAAAAAAAAAAAGGTCAGAAATTTTGGTGGCGGAGATGGAAAATTTTCGTGAGATTTTGGCCGATGACTAAAAAAAAAAAAGGTCGTCAGAAATTTTGGCGGCGAAAATGGAAAATTTGGCCGCGGGCTTCAGCCCCTCCAAAACTGAAATCCTGGCGCCGGCACTGGTAACACTAATGGTGGCAATAAGAATCGTATTATTGCCACCAGTGGTAACTTGCCACAATAAAATACATTTAACACACCAATGATGATCTGCAATTGGTTTTCAAGTCACTTTTAGGAAACTTTTAACATTAAATTGTCAAAGAAACTTAGCGTGACAATAATATTTCTTTACAATGATTATGATAACAACTTAGAAACAAGAACAGTCATCATAATAAGACTAATTATTAACTGCATCGCTCTCTAATCTTAAAACTCATTTCTTCTCAATTCTCTCACTGGGAGCACCACTGAATGACCACATGTGGCCAGCAGCAGCAACGCTATGGAAATAACTAATTACATCACATTACTAAATAGCACAGAAATTCCGTCCACCATAAAAATGACAAGCAATAATACATGAGAATCCATGTCACGAATGAGTGAACATACGCGTGCATTGTTGCAGAACTTTGCTTGTTCCGGTCGATAGAACAGCTGATAGTTGACATGGTCTGAACTGTCTGAAGTCGCAGGAATCGCTTTTGGAGTCGCTTGCGACTTTGACGAAGTCGGTTTCTGGAATCCGTTCAGCTCAGCAAGAAGTCGCCTAAAGAGAAATAAAGAAATTCTGATGCAAGTGATAGATCGAATTGATTCAGTCTTAAACACAGATAGAGATGAGACATAATAAAAAATAATTACTTCACTTGGTCTTGCAGGGAACTCAGCTTAAATTGCCGACCATAGTCAATCACAATTTCTCATGAACTCATTTCAATGCAGTGGTCAACAGCGCATCATCCTTGGCTGCCATGTTATTGATGTCACCGTCTTTCTTTATCCAGCAGTTGGACTAGCACCATCAAAGTACGGGTAAATAAAAGCTTTACGTGTACCTAGAAAGAAATATGACCACAATAACCGAGTGGTAAGTGGAGGTCTAAATCCATGGCATCCACAGAAAGGTATTGAAAGATTTCTGTTGTAATCTGGATCTGAATACTTGAGAGGCAAAGAAGAAAGAGAAGACGACGGAGGAATTGGCCGTAGACCGTCAGAGATGACTTGTGGAGCTCAGAGGTCATGGGATGAGTTGAGAAGATTGGATGAGAATTAACACATACTGCAAAGAGAACTTCATGGCTTTCCCTTCACTATTCATTATTGGTGTAGTGGGTATGTTCGTTGTCTTGCAGCTGGAGGGTTGCAGGTTCGAATCCGCCTCATAATAACCTTGGGCTTGTCCTTCACTCACAATTGCTCAGGCGCTTCAGCATGATACTCCGATTCAGTGTCCGCCCTGTAGTCGGGAGCACTTTTGCGTAGAAATCTTGAATAGTGCTATAACAAGTGCACATACATACAACATATCCAGACTAGACTGACCCAGTACACTGATTGCTGACTAATATATCACAGTGACCATAGACTCATAATCAACAGTACTAGTGCTATATAGAAGTCCAGATGTGTGAAAAAATTATCAGTGCAATCAAAGTGTTGTAAAATTAATTCACATAAGAAAGTGCTGTCAAATCAATTAGTTCTATTCAACCACAAACCAGTCAGTCGCAGTTACCTCTGTAGTGCCCCCTGTGGATCAGACAGAGCAGTGGCAGAACTGGAGACACCACCAGCCGACTGGTTTTCAGCCGTCAGATCAACCATCTGTCGCTTCAGATATTCCGTCTGATTTATCAGATCCAACGGAGACAAAGCGACCAACGACGAAGGATCGAGATTCGCATTCTCCTGATCAACATCAGAACAATCATCTCATCAGATATATATATATATATATCATCATCAGATATATATATATATCATCGGGAATTCTATTGACATCAGTAGCAATTCATCGCTATTACATCAACCCATCATCATCCCATAATCTCAACATCATCACCCATCAACTACCGTCAACACCTTATAATCACTGCATCAACACACATCATCACCCCATAATCTCCAGGGATATCATCATCACCTATCATCACATTCTTTATCATCATCATCATCATCATCATTGTTAAGAATTGCATCATGCTGAACAGCACATAATCATCTTCATCATCATCTTTTTGCCATTATTATCATCCACTGCATAACTTCAACATATTAAATAGAATTTAATAGTGTTTAATGCCTAAGTGGTTAATAGTGGCTGGAATTAGATTAGATAAGCAACAGCTTAGTTTAGACTAAATAGAAATTTGGTCAGATCAAGCAATTTAAATTCAGAAGAATTAAATTACTTGCCAATGATAAGATCAGCCAAACATCAGATGAGATAAAACTTGCACAAGATGAGATAAGCAAGTGATTATATCAGCACTGTACCTTCATAAGTTCAACTTCTTTTGCCAGCTCTCGAAGTTCCTGCTGAAGTCTTTGACAGCGTTGTTCCAGAGTCTCTGAGCCTTGACCAACATCCGTCCCCTTAAAACATATATACGCAGAAACAAACTACCGTATGTGTAATGGCAGATTATATGGGTTGAATGCCAAACAGACCCCGTCAAAAACTATAATCAGAGATTAACAATATAACCAGATCATAAACTATAACCAAAGTTTAAACAGTTTATAAACTTTAAACAGTAAAAACACTACTGAAGCTCAACAACTCTATCTGATCAAAAGTTCTCACCGAGTTTTAGAAACGATTCAAAGTCAACAACTATTTTAGAAAAAGATCAAACTCTTAGTACAATAGGAAAGGAGAGCTAAAAATTCTTATAAAAAAATAAAGATTAAAGAATCCAAACCCTGGTCCAAATTCGGTTGTTGGCCCTTAAAAAACTTAACCAAAGGGTTATCTAAAATCAAAAAATCAAATCCTAGCGAAAAGTCCAATTCAAAATCATGATTTAAAATTCCCAAAAAGTTCAGATGTTTTCAAAACAGTTCAAAATCCAGACAGAGTGCCAAACTTTATAAATCAAAGATCAAGAGCATCTAACCAGAGCAGAAGTGTTGGCACTGTAGCCCGAATATCGAATGCGACTGATGTCATCAGAAAAGTCTGCAAAAGAAATTAAATTAGTAACACAAAAGTAATCAAACACAAATTTCAAAATATACAACAAATAATTAATATGAACCGTCTATAACAGCGGTTCTCAACCTTTTTAGTGCGGCGACCCCTTGGTAACATTTTGAAAGTTGTGACGACCCCCAATGACAAGATTGATTGGGTTAACCCCAGGGCTTTTTTTAACGTGCAGTTGTACACAAAATATGCAGTTCTAAATGGATTTGTGCAGTTGTAGAAGCACTTCTGTCACAAGTTTTGTGCAGTTAAATCTAGAAAAAGTTCATTGTCATCAGATTGGAAGTAATTTACCACGGTGGATGGGAAAAAAGGAGTTGTGCAGTTCCAAAAATTCCCTGACTTAATTGCCCTGTTAACCCCCCCCTCTACTACATTTTGTTACCATTGTCCATTGTTATGCATTTTCACTTCATAATTCGAATCTGCTTTTGGCAATCATTGTGCCAGGTTTCATGGGTATTGCGATTCTGACAGCTGCTGAATTCCGCAGTTGAATTTTATAGTCTTTTCGTCTTGAAAAACTTCAATAGCTGTCGCGTGCTGCTATTGAAACTCTCCATTTGTGCCTTCCTGGCGTCATCAGCTTTGTTCTTAATAATACTAATCGCACCGAGGATAAGGAAAGCTTTGGAAGAAATGTGTCCCTCCCCACTTGCCGATTTTATTTTGAATTTCCACACTGCAATGGTGGCATTTCAGGCTGTCATTTCAACGAAATTGCTCGTTATTTCAGCAAGACTTCCAGAGTAGCCTATCCCCTCCCAAAGCTTTTCTAAATTTCCACACTGCAATGATCGTATTTTAAGCTGCCATTTCAAAACTAATTTCCTATAATAAGAGTGCAGAAAGACATGGCTTAATACTTCAATATATGTCACCTCCCATTGTTTAGTTTTTGCACTCAAAGCTGTCATCTTAACGAAATTAGGCCTACTCATGATTTCAGTGCTCAGAGATGTGATCTAAGACTTCAATAATATTCACTCCCAATGTTCTTTTTTAAATCTTACACACGATTACGATAGTGTTTTCAACTGACATCTTAACAAAATTGTCCATTTTAAATTTCTACGTTTTTATGAAATATTTCTGAAACATTGGGGATTATAGGCAGCTCGACCCCACCACCAATTTCGGGGAAAAGTCCTCTGTCCTTCAAAGTCTCCGCCCGTGATAGGCTTCACTAGCAGAGAGCGTGCATACATATATTCTCTGTGCAAACCGGCTAGCCTACCGGGTATTGCTTTTTTTTGGAAGAATGGTAAAAGTGGAATTTATATTTTAAAACTAAAAATTGCAAAAATTAAATTAGCTCACGCGTTCTACCAAATAAATCATAAAAAAGTATAAGTATAATTTTATTCTGTATTATAAGTTGCTATAGTGAAGCTTTGAAATTGCCAGTGCATGAACATTTGTGCATCTTTTGAAAATTTCTGAATGCTCCAGGCGACCCCTGGCAAATCGTCAGGCGACCCCCATGGGGGTCGCGACCCACAGGTTGAGAACCGCTGTTCTATAGTTTCAATTATAGAGCCAAAAGGTAAGTTTTAATGTATATGTAATTTTAAATTGACAATCATTTCAATGTCTACATATGTTTTCTATCATATACAGTTATCCAATCTCAGTGCAATGACTTCATTATGGCTTTTGTGCAAAGTTGCATGATGCTTTGTGCATTGAATACTAGCAACATAGAAGTTTATTATAGAATTTGCATGAATTCAATAATATCAGACTGTTCATTTTGTACATTTAAACTGCTTATTTATGCAACTACTTTTTTATGTCTATGTATAATTGTTCATTTTCAACAACCGACTTGAATTTATTTTAATCAATCATTGTGTTTATTTTATGTAAATTTAGACCATATTGTGAAACCGTGAGCTTTTGGATCACATTTTGGCTTGTCACAATCAAAATATCTTAAATATCATCGAAGATAAAACAAAGAGACAGATCCCCGCCATTAACCGTGGCTGACACATGAGTGATTCTTACCAGCTTCGTTGGCCTCCAAGGTCTTTCCCTGGAAGTGATGAAATGCCTGCTGGATGCTGACACCAATTGGTTCCACACAGTCATTCTGAGAAGAGTCACCCTGACGTCGAGAAAGAAACAATTTAAAGCAAGATGACTGATTCATTGATTCACCCCATAACTGACAAGTTAAGGTAATATATTCATGAAGGTAAAAGGTAAAATAAAAGTGGAATGTAAGATAAAGGTGAAAGGTAAGATGACGGCAAAAAAAAGTGAACCCACACACTACAGAATTGATTTAAAGAGCAGTTCTCGAGTACCTTCAAAAAGCCATGGCTACTCTAAGCGGCTCATCTTCGTAAATAAAAAAATTATGCTAACTAGAAGTCACCAAGGAGGGCACACACACACTCGTAGAGCCCAACCAAAACGGCTCCATATCCAGATGACAGTTGACACCAAATTCATTGATCCTAGGCTGAGTTGCCATGGCAATGAGGAATAGCAGCAGCTTAATAATTGTGAAGATACGCTCATGTGAAGTGGTGTGACATAAATTATGGTAATATGGTAACCAGAAAATGCAAATACAAATAACAATTACACTGTTGCCAAAATATTATAAAAAAGGTGCTACACAAAATATCCTCCTTACATTACACACCATATTCAACCCATGTGCTGATTTGCCACCAACATAATTAAAAGAATAACAAAGTTCAGCCATAACCTGTCCATCTCTAAATCTAAACTTAAATAATATTTGATATTAATATTTAATATTAATATTTAATCTGCAAATCAATTATGCATGAGAATTACACTGTGGCTGAAATATTCTAGAACTGGTGCTACATCATTAATTCACTACATTCGGTGCTAGCAGTTTGTGAGGCACCCTTGTAACGGCATGGCTGTGTTAACGTGCCACAGAAATTGCCATTCTTATTGTTATAATTAATTATTATAATTATTATAACAACACTGCAATGACTTCTTACAAAGATGATCTGTCCGTTTTGTTCATCCTCTGGAAGTTCTGTAGTCTCATAGATATCCATCTGACTTGGCTTCTACAAGTATCAGTCATAAAGTTCAATTACCGGATACTTCTGAAGCATGATTTAACGAGCTTTGTCATTAGAAAACGTGTCTAACTACGAGATAAAAAAATATATATCGTAGCTAGCGTGTGCGGGAAGTTTTTTAACCACGAGATATCTCGTAGCTGGCGACCAATGTGTTAAGGCCAATCGATTTTGTTGAGTTCTTTAGCTGATTTAAGCACATTAATATTTATGAAAATATAGCTTTTCATGGTATTTTGACTTACTTATTTTCGTGAAAACATTGGGCTATTGATCGCCATAGGTCGCGGAAACATTGGGCTATCTATTGCCGTAAGTGAGATCGCTCTATTCTTCCCTCATCTGTGACGACCATATTGTTTACTTGCTACCGAGCCGTCAGTAACAACAACCTTATTCTGTATACAGGCACGCAGTCTTTCGGATTGCCATGAAATTTAATATAATCTACAAAAACCTACAAGTGTTGCGAATAGGTTTAAACTCACTATTACTCCCGAATTCGTGACTTTTAATTCCTCCATAATTTATTGGATAGCACTCGATTCTCGAAACAGCAACCGACATAGACTATTAAATTATTTGGTCTCAACCATAGACAGCACAATAAATATAATATTTAGGTAAGGTGTCAATGCTCTGCAATATCTTTGTGCTCTGAAAAACTTTGGTGCTCTGAATACGCGTCGCATGCTCATATTATATTATAATTTATATTATATTATTACTAAAGCAGAACGCTCAATTCGATCGCTGTGAATGGGAAATTATTTGTAGTTGCGGACGTTACAGCTTTTGGACATGATAAGAACCAAATTTTACATGTCTGATCGTGCAAAACCGCGTCACACAAAATAAACATCGTTAAATTAAAGCAAAGATATTAGAGTTTTACTAATAATAATAAAAATAATATTTTTTCTTTAATTCAACACCTGCAAACGCACTGCGCTTTACATTTACAAGTTACACAGTAATCTTAATTAAACTTAACTACTAACAGAACTAACAGAACAGACAGCTTTGCAATTACACGGCGCTAATCGAAAATTTTGCGATTCTTGACCAAAAATTGTAAATTTTGAAGCGAAAGACTAAACAAGTAGGTCATGAGAAAAAAATGTTGGGAAGGAAAAGAGAGCAAATTTTAATCATCGTAAAACTAAAAAAGGTCGTCAGAAATTTCAAGCCCAAAAATTGGACAAATCTATGTATTTTACAGGGAAATCATCAATCTAGCCTTTTTTCGACCGGATCTGACCTTTTTTCACAATCCGGAGTGGCATCCCCGAGGATTCAAATTCTAAACTGTTGAACTGGGAATAGAACGACTTGTATTGTGAGTCGAATGATCTTGAATAATTAATAATAATAATAATAATTTTTCTTTAATTAAACGCCTGCAAGACGCACTGCGCTTTACATTTACAGGTTATGCAGTAATCTTAATTAAACTTAACTACCAACTGAACAGACAGCTTTGCAATTACACGGCGCCAATGGCAGCCTACAAAGCAAATCCGCCCAACGGGGGCTCGAACTCACTACCTCTCGCACTCTTGGCCAGCGTGTTAACCACTACTCTACCGGGCCCCCCCCCAATTAATTAATTAATTAATTATAATATTCAGTCGTTTTTTGTCAAACAATCATACTTTTATTATGTTCTGTACTGCATTACTGCGTGCTGTTACTGGTTGCAGTGTGTCAACTTGATTATTGAATAACAAAATGACTTACTTACTTGCGTATAAAACTTTTAAACAAACTTAGGTGTGGCCTCTGTATAGTCCTTGGGTGTGGCCATGCCTGCAACTTTGGCGCCGATGGGCGTGACCAACAACTATAGGCTTTCTAATCCAGCGCTGCTGTGAAGTCATCCAGCCTCTTGAAATCAGGTCATGCTTTGGCCTACAGCGTGGAACATAATAATTATCTAGTTCTCTGTAAAGACCTGCTTTAGGAGCTATAAAATATTACGTCTGTGTTAAACTCTGATGACGTTCATATTGATTTAAACACAAAAATTATAGGTCGATTAGACAAGACCTGCACGCAGAGAATGCTTTTGTCTTTAAGGTCTGCGAGTACGACGACAAAATAACTGCAAGAACTTCCAGCCAACTTTGTGAAACGCTGGACTGTCTTCATCAGCAGAAGACACGCAAAAGGCCTTGGCCTTTTTTGCTTGCTAAATGTAAGGGATAGTCGGTTTTACTCATATGGGGCATGAACCTAATTCTCTAAGCTTGCACAGTGCACACTGTCGTACTGCAAAACCTTATGGTATTCATTAGGCCCACATCATGTAACTGTTAAACTGTCTGCGCTAAAGGCATGCCATTTCTTGTATTTCATTCACAACCTATAGCCTGAACATTTTGAATTGCATTTCAGAACTGGTTCATGTGCAACAAAGCGTGAAGACTTGAAGAGTCGTGATTCAACCGTTGCCCTACTGAGTTCATTGTCGGTTGGAAAGTGTACTGCCGCCCTGCGAAGTGCTACATCGATCTGGGTGGTAGGAGTCGTGGGTTGAAGACATGGATGAGAACGGAAGGAGGAGGGTAGCAGCCATCTTGTTGGTTGTTGTGGCTGGAATAGGTTCCTGCTTGGCTGAACTGGAATACTGTTCTGACAGGTTTAATGTGCATGTCTCTCTATCATACTTATTTTTATTTACAGTTTTCATCCGCCTGTGCCCTGTATGCATGTTCATCCACTCAACTTACCCATAATATATTCATCCATATTCATTCGTCCATCTCTCCATCCAATGACCATCCTTCTTTCCATCACACCATCCACCAAATTCATCTGTACATATTCATGCATCCATAAATCCTATCATTATTGCAGACTTAAAGCCAGACACAATTGCATGGACAGACTGCAGAGGCTATTTACTTGAAATGTTTCCACATGATGTGCCTAATTACCTTACTGTGGGGTCTAGAAAGATTGGAGGTGGGGTTGAACCCCCAACCACTGGCAATTCTCGCCCTCACCATTTGACTTACCTAACCTCTCTATTGATGTCATATTCATACACAGATCGGACGCAGAGTCTTGCAGTGCTCTTCGCATAGGATCTGACCTGACGAGTACGGTCCGTCTGAACGATGGAGTTCTCATGCCCCTCTATGGTCTCGGTCTGTACCTCGCAGACCCAGGACCATTGGCTGAGCAGTCCGTCGTCTTCGCCCTCAGCAATGGATACCGGCTTCTTGACACCGCTCAGATCTATGGGTAAGGATGTGAGAGGTGCATGATAACATTGTATAGATCTACGAGTGTTTGAACTTGGTGTGTGTTTTATTCAATAATAATAAATTGGAAAGATTTTAAATCTTGCTTAAACTTATTTTTTTACATCGGTTGCATAACAAGTAGATTGTTTTAATAGATTAAAAAGTTTGAGAGTTGCAAGAACTGTCATCACTCATCATCACAGTGAAGTGAATAATGATTCAAGCTAGCTGCATGTGGATCTATCCATTAGCATAGAGATGGGGCATTTGGTAAAATTACAAATGAACAATTCTTGGATAGATTGTAGTATATATAAACTTTCAGAAAAGCTTTAACATACCGTACATAGCACGTATTCTTACGTATATTGCTACTAATAATTAATAATTAACCACTTACAATGCTCGACCTCATTGTTCACTGCCATGATTGTTTATGCGGTGTAGTCAGGAAATAAACTGAACTGAGTTCTGTTGGTGCTACCACCGCAAGTACTATGTTATTTATTTACTCCATAGATCTGAAAGATGATGAAACGGAATAAAACGTCGTTTTTCCAAAAAATGAGAAAAAACTGACAAAAAGGAAAATGAAATGCTTTGTTACATCGTGTAACTCCTACTGTTTTGGCCTTTCACAGCACTCTAGCATTGTATTGCTGCCAGAACTTGATGAAGCATTACCAAACCACAATTCTTCCTCGGAGCTTTTTAAAATCCTGATGGATAACATAAACGACACATATCTGGGAAAATAATCATAATATTAATAGTGATGGATTTTGCTCACTTTGTTTCTCTGCAGCAATGAGGCTGATGTTGGCAGTGGAATTCCAAAGTCTGGTGTTGCTCGAGAAAAGATCTTCGTTGTCAGCAAAGTCTACACGAGTAACCATGGCTACGCACAGACAGTGGCTTCTGTCAATGCCAGTCTTGAAAGGTCTTTCATTCCTCTGTTCATTTATATCATTCTATCTTCTATTCATCCTCAGGGTCAGTGAGAGAAACTCCGGATCCCTGGGAAGAGCAGTCGCAGACCTATAATCTTTCTTACGGATTAAAGAGAAATCTTTTACGAACAAATTCGAATGATGAAAGTATGAAGATGTAATATTTGCAATTTAAATATATATATATACATATATATAATTTATATTTACACAATTATGGTTTATTCAGTTGTTACTTTGAACTGATTGCAATTAAATGTCAGTAATAATTATATTTATAAGGGCATGCATGCCATGCATAGATCACAAACTTTGCATATGACTACCCAGTCCGGCCCCTAAATGTCCCCATACTCCTGGACTTTGGCCCTCTGCCCACTTCTGGTGAACCTGTTGATCCTTTATTCATTCGTTCATTCAAACGTTCATTCATTCATTCATCTGTTAATTCATATATCAATCAATGACTGTCAACTGATTTTCTAGGCTGCAGATGAATTACGTTGATCTCTTTCTCATACATTCACCGTATGGTGGACTGAATGTGGAGACCTACCAGGCTCTACTTGACCTCAAAGCCAAGGGACTCATCAGGTCGGCTAGTTACTTTTCTAAAGTTATCAGTTACAGTAAGTTGTTGCTGAACCACAAAAGTAATTAGCAGATTACTTTTGTGAAATTACCCAGCTACATAATATTACAGTTTTTAGAACTGCTTCTTACAGTCAAAGTAATTACTTAAATTAGTTGCCATGCACAATTATTGATTTCCATTGTTTGCTGGTCTTTAGCTTGTAATCAGTAGTATAGTACGATAATAGTATATAACTATTATGGCTATGATTATTCTCTCTTGCTCTTCTGAAATACCAGATTAGAAATATACAGACTTCTCTTGACTTTTGCACCATATGAAGTACCTGAGATTGTAAATTGTAGCCAAGTCAATTTCAAGTTGAATTTTTTTTACAAAATATTAGATGTCAAGTTACATAGCGCATTTGATAACTATACATAAGAGGTTTTATTGAGCTGCAACAGAAGAGGCATTCTGTCTGCGTATATTTCTGCCTGTGTGTGTCCATCAGACTGTTTGTCTGTCTGTCTGTCTGTCTGGATCTGAATCCATCTGCATTAAACAGTATTAATCGTGTGGCAATTGGTGATAATGGCAATAATGCTGGTGTTGTCACTAGTCATGGTGGTGGTCAATTGACTATTGAACGAATCATTTGATGGTGTTTTAAATCAACTCTTTCATAGATCAGTGGGCGTATCCAACTTTGAGATCCAACATCTGGAGGGTTTGAAGGAGGCGGGGCTTCCAACGCCATCTGTCAATCAGATTGAACTTCATCCCTTCCAGCGTCGAGATCGTCTCGTTCGCTACTGCAAAGAGCATGACATTGCCATTATGGGATATTCACCTCTTGCCAGGGCACTTAAATTTGACGATCCTGACCTCATTGACCTTGCAAAGAAGTAAGGTTACAGCATTTCTAGGTTGAGCGTCGTTAAGATGACAGAGCCTCTAGTGAATGTCTGGCATTTTAGGCATTTTACACGAGAGTAGTGCATCTTGCAAATGCTCTGCAATAATTATGTATCATATGAAAATGAACCTCATGGTGCTCCTCTGTAGGTGATGCTTGATTTTTCACTGTGTATTCAATTACATATAATGCAAGAATTTATATATTTTATTGTGTTATTTGAGGGATTTGGAAAGAAAATTCTGAATAATTATAAAGTGCAACTGTCCAAAGTGCATTGATGTTTTATTTGTCTTAATTTCATTTAAAACATACATAGTTCTTTTTTTCAATGCTGTACATTTTAAAATTAATTGATAGTTTGAAGTTTAATGAACTGATGTTTGATGAACTTATGTTTGATGACAAGGTACGGTAAGACTGCGGCGCAGATAATGCTTCGGTGGAGCGTACAGAAAGGTTACATCACGATTCCAAAATCTACTCAACCAGAACGAATCGTAGAAAACGCTGACATCTTTGGCTTCTCATTTGCTCCAGAAGACATGAAATTGCTGGTGAACAGTCACTTTTATACTTTTATTTAATTTTGAAATAAATTGATTTATCATAAATTTATCTGAAAGTTTCGTCAACGTACGATTCGTCACAAGGAATAAATTGAATAAATCCAGCTTCCGTTTAGACACCGTTCTATTAATTGTTCCAGCATCTGTTTGAGCAAGAACTATTTTTAGTAGATCCAACTTCCATTTTGGAAATAATTTGTTTCGTCACTCCAGCTTCTATTTAAGCAAAAAGTCCTTTTTTCATCCATTTTCCATTAAAACTATATTTTGTCACCATAAAAACTTCTTTTAAAGCTATGAAATCTCTTTTAATCAATCCCACTTCCATTTAAGGAAAACATATTTTCATTAATCTCACTTTTATGTTACAAGAATTCTTTTCATCAATCTGTTTTTACTCAACCGTCGACGAATCGAACGCAAACCGAAAGTTTGTCTATCCTGCTAAAGGCTTTACATACCATACCTTTCACCTTAGCCTACATTGCATTACATTACAAGACTTTACCTTTGTTTTACAGTTTACACAACCTTTTCTTTACTCTGTATTCCCTTATGTGATTGTAGCAAGTCTATGTACAGCACTCGTTAACCTTTTCCTCCTTTTTATTGTCAGGACAACTTGGATCAGTTCACATGCGGCTGGGACACTTCGGGTTACGTCTGGGATGGTTAAGTGACTTCACTTCCGGTTTTCAAATGCTCCATGAAGATGGTTTTGTCCGTTTGACACTTTATGTGCTGTTGGGATTTGAGTTTACTGTTTACATTAGATTAGCATTGAATTTAGAGAATGCATTTCCTGGAACGTTACTTATTTAGTTTTAAGTCACACTGCAATGTGATGTTGCAATGTGTTTGGTTCCTTAGGACTTAAGCAACAACGGCTGCAACAACAACGAAATTGTAAATTTGTATGTTTGTACACCGCCTTAAGTTGATTTCTTTACAGTGGCACCAAACATATTTAGTTAAGTGTTCTGAGTTCGTATGATATAAAATAACTTCATAAATTTGCTTAGCTATCTGTTGCAGAAATGTATGATAACAATCTGTACACTGTCAATAAGATGAACATGGATTTAAATATATAAACTGAAAGAAAAGCAATTCTGTTGACTATACCTCGGCCCAGAGTGATGCTGGTCTGAAAAGGGCGTCAGAAGTGCAAATAGTTGCTGCTGATAATCAATATTTTAATCACCAGAAAGCAGGAATGTAAAAATTATCTTTGTTTAATTTCAATCTGACTCGCAGCAATATGAGTTCAAGTGAGCATGAACGAGTGATAAAAATTTATTAACTGTTTGGCCGCCATGCAGGGTGTCCATCACGTCCTGCTACTAATTTTTACTAACGTCATCTGCCGAGAGGAAAGATAATTTGACCGTTGTAGCGGGAAGTGACGCTGCATTCGTATGATATTCATGTAAGAGTGTTACAATATTATCTTAAACCCAAGAATTAAGGGGAAGAGCATTCTCACGATGTGTTATGAGTGGTTTTATTATAAGGTGCTATGTGAATGTTCATATACAATTATACACGGGCGGTTTCAGGGGGGCCAATCCGGCCATGGCCCCCATTTAAAAATTTCTTAAATTTCTACCAGCTATTCTGGCTCGGAAAGTTGACATGACCTCCCATGAGTAGTTTTGTACACTCCTCCCCACATCCCACGAGGTCCGTACACGAGGTCCGGCAGGGGCTGAAGAACATGTACTGCACGACTGAAAAAAGTCGTCAAATATTTTGGCAGATAAAATGGCATCTTTTCCTTGGAAATTGGACAAACGACTAAAAAGGTCATCAGATGCCCCCATCGAAAATTCCTGTATCCGCCCTTGATTATACATACAACTAGAACTATAGCACAATCCAAAGTTTCATATTGCAAATTATTCTATGTGCATATAGCCTACATAGGCCTAATCACCCACAAATTTACAACTGTGTTCCTGTAGCCTGCATGCAATTTGATATCTTAAAAAGAGTTTTGTTCTTTGATAGCCAGCAGTCCTGTAAATTGTTTTAGGTTCATCCATAAAGTGCAGAATGTCCTTGACTGCAACAGTTTTATCGTGAAACTTGGAATTTTTTAGTCTTAATATTCCTGCCATAATAGTGGCGCCAAACTAGCGAACACGGACAGAAACTGGATTGTTTTAGTCCAGTTTATTCAACTTCAGTTGCAGTTGGTCAAAGCCATAATATGTCATTTCATGTCATTATAAGTGCTGTCGATCGCTATAGTGAATTAAAGCAAACCAGCTAACATTAGTGACTTCTACCGAAATTTAGCAATGCGTGCAGCCCTCTATATATAGGCTTACTTGAACTACTTCTGTAGATGTCGACTTTAATTGACAACTGTCTTCAAAGTGTTGGGATGTTTCTCTATGGCATCCTTCATTGTAGGCCTACTTGCAGACACATTTACGACAGCCACACATCCATCTAGCGACTGAAGAGCGTGCCAATGATGGCCAACGACATAAGATAGATGTTGGAAACACATAATTATGTTAACATTTGGTGGGTTGCAAGCGCTTTCAATGACTCCATTGGTTAAAAATTCCAGAGCACAACGAATCCATTTGAAAGTCCAATTCCTAACCTACGATTCCATACAATAGCCTATAGCCTTGTCGATCTGCCCTCAGCTATAACTTCTTCGTGAGCTCTTAACCATTCAGCCAACCCGCTCTACAGTACACGATCATCCATCTGTCTCACTCTTTCTCGACCTCTTGCCACTAGGCCTACTCATCTCAAGTGCTTCAACCAAGTCATATTAAAGACTGCTCCACGTCTTTGGAATGATCGACCTCCCTCCTGAATTTCGCTATTTCCCTGTTCCTTCTCCATATTTCCAGTCACCTTCCTAAGGCGCCTCTATCAATCACTCCTCGTGAATAAACTGGCGCCCTGCGCTTGGTTTTTTCGAGTGGGGCTTTAGAAATTTGGAGATTAGGCCTACGATTACGAACGAATCGAGATGGATAGGCCTACCTTTAAGATCACGCTCACATTATTCACAAGAGGGCAGAACACAATAATAAAAATGTATCATTTAAGTTCCTTTGGCAGATTTTCAATCGCTCGCCATTTTTCGATAATCTAAAGCGGAAATTCGGGTATGGTCATAAATCGACTTCTAAATGTTCGAAGGTGGTATAAAATTTCAAATTCTTGTGAAAGTAATTTGCAGCGGGCACACTAAACTATCTTTAATGAATAAACTCTTTTTAAAAGTCCCTGACCCAATTAATTTGGTTGGGTAGGCCTACTACGCAATAGCTGGCCATGGGAACGGATCACGGTAATTGGGTAGTTTAGCGTCCCAGGTTATATTCTATAATGACTCGGTAGCAAGTAACTTTTTTTATAAATTTGATGAAAAATATTTCCTGACGAAATTGAAGCGGGATTTTTCGTGTGAGGGTCGGTTAGGGCTCAGGTTAGGCGTCGTGAGGGTCGGTTAGGGTTAGTTTTAGGGTTAGTGCAGTCATTCTGAAGCTGGATTGATGAACAATAATTTTCAATGAAAAATGGCTGTAAAATATTTGCTGACGAAATAGAAGCGGGATTTATCGAACAAATTCTTGCCTAAAGAGAAGCTGGATCGATTAAAAGGATTCTCGGCAAACTAGAAGTTGGGTTTATTAAAGATAACAACGCTGCAACGCTAGTTCTTGGTGTCTACCGAGTCATTCTAGAACGTCTACCGAGTCATTATAGAATATAACCGCGTCCCAAATTATTCAGGTTATTGCTGAGGCTTGGAATTTCTCGTCAATCCAGCTTCTATTTTATCAAAACTGGAACCTTCATCCAGCTTCCATTTCTTTATCGTTCTTTTCATAAATCCAGCTTCTGTTTTTTAGATCTACAAAAATATTCATCCAGCTTCCACTTCTTTATCGTGCTATTCGTGAATCCAGCTTCTATTTCGGATCGATGAAAAACTTGTATCCAGCTTCTATTTCAACTACTAATACAGAACCTTGATCCAGCTTCCATCTTTGAAGCGTTCTTTTCATCATTTTAGCCATAAGAAATCCTCATCCAGCTTCCATTTCTACGCGATAGTTACCCCGTTTGGGACTTCCTTGAAGTTTTCAAGCACACATTTTATGATTTCCTCAATTAAATATGTGTTATTGTATGTGTCGTTCAGTTATTATTGCAAAGAAATGGTCAAAATAATTTGGGACGCTAAACTACCCAATTACCCGGATCACCCCCCGCCCCCTGGACAAAGCCCCAGGGTAGGACATAACCTCTGGTAGAACATCAATTGGGTATAGGGCAATGGACCTAAGTGATAATCTTCCGAACGGCGGTACTAAGTTCAAAATACATATGTTGGTTGTACACAAGTTGGATTGATGAAAAGAACTCTCGCTAAATAGAAACCTGATAGAAATCATTTTTACTTAAATTGAAACTGGATTGATGAAAATGTTATTGATTAAACTGGAGCCGAATTGATGAAAATGTAATTATTATTTAAATAGAAGTTGGATTGATGAAATAATTGTTTCTACTTAAATAGAAGCTGGACCGATTAAGCGAATTTTTGACTAAATGGAAGCTGGATTGTTGAAAAGATTGTTATTTAAGTAGTAGCTGGATTGACGAAAACAATTGTCGCTGTTTAAATAGAAGCTGGATTGATGAAACATGTTCTATCAATTAACTACAGAATTAGACTACTTGCACAGGAAGGGGGTTTGCCCAGGTTTTTGTCTTTGGCTAAATCAAGGGGTTTTTGTCCATTTTTTTTTGTCCGATGGGGTTTTGTCTGGGAGAGTTTTGTTCAGGGGTTGATGTTCTACACCCAGCTGGCTAAGCTCAACCTGAGCTTTTTCTTAACTCAATTCCCACCTATGGCTTTGTCTTCAGCGGTGTGTGACCTCAGGGAACTGCGGGGGTTGGGGAACGGACATTAACCCTCAGACAAACCCCTCGGGTAGAACATAAATTGCTTATAATTGGAAATCCTCCAAGCCGTGGTCTGAAGTTGAAAGTGCATATATATTAGTCATAAGCAAATTGGATTGATGCAAAAATCCTGTTAAAATAGAAGCCGGATTGATACAAAATCATTTTACTTAAATGGATGCTGGATTGATTACAAATATTCTTGCTTAAATTGGAGCTGGATGGATGAAAATGTTCTTGTTTGAATTGGAGCTGTGATATCTTTTCATCATTCAAGCCTCCATTTAAGCGGATATTAATTTCATCAATCCGTATTCTATTTAAACTGATCTTCTTTTCGTTTAAACAACAAAGTGTTGTGAGGGTCAGTTGGAGTCTGAGTTAGGATTAGAGTCATCATAAAAAAATTATCTATTTAAGCAAGGGTTCTCTTCATTAAATCACTTTCTTTTCACGCAAGAATTATTACAGCCATGAAGCTACTACAGCTTTCTGACTGTCGTGCATTTGGCCTTCTGACATGGTGACATGGTGGAACCAATGAAGTTGATTACAAGTATGTAAAAAAGTTGAAAATCAATTTAATTTAATGAAATTCAAACAGTGTAAATGCAAAACAAGGAAAAATAATTATTTGAATTCTGTTGCATACTAATGCATGTGGCCTTATCTATGCAAATGTAAAAGGGAATTTTGCTCAGGTCACGAATGAACAAATAAAAAAAATAATTCATTGATTAAATGTGTTACGTAATGTTAACAAGATATACATATTTATAGCAATAATTATGGAAAATGTTTCCTTAGCATTAAGTTTTAACTTTTTGATTACCAATAATTGCAATGTGATTCCGTATAGAGAGAATCAAAGCAGTGCTGAAATCCACACATAAAATGTGCAGCACTACTGACTGCGCTGTAGATGATTCGTTGGCATAATTGGATCTGTGGACATTTCATAATTTCATGGACGATTCGTCCACAGACTCTTCGTCCAGCGGAAAGTTGAAGAATATTTATTGATTTATGAACCAAAAATATTTTTATATGGAAAGGGTAAAACCGTGGCTCACGTTGCTAAATTATCTGTTCCAACAAATGTAAGATTGTACATGACCTAATGTTTTGGTGAGCAATAAAGCTTATGAATATTTAGAAAAAAATTATATTTTCAATTTAAAATGATAGCGAGAGGGTGAATATTCTTGTTCCGCCCAGGGTTTATTTATTGGGTGATTTTGTTCATCTACTCAACAATTTTTGGCGTTGCAGTTGGTGCATGAAGTGTGCAATGACATTCATATTCAAATAGTCGTATATTTTGATACACGTATAAAATGCTTTTAAAAACACTAAATCATGCACTGTTGATCATATAGTCGCTTAACTTTGTGACAGTTCATGAGATTCCTTAAAATTGTTTGATGCTGTTGAGTAGATATATTTTGCATGATAGCATTTAATTTTTAGACATCCAAAATGCGTAGTATCCAGAATTGAAGTGGCTTTTCAAATTCCTATATATTTATTATTTGTGGACTCAAAATATTGATAATTATTCGGTCAGTTCTTGAATTTAGTGTATGTTCTTCTTAATATTCAGTGATTGTTTTTCTGTTTCAGTAAACCTATGTTTCCAGTAAGTGCTTTGTTCCATAAACATTATGACAGAGATGCTGCCATTTGATGAATATTATGATAATATATATCCGGAATACCGCCACAGATGCAAGAAAATCCTTCTTTTCAATGGTGTTGCAATCAACAAAATAAGTCTTCAGGCATATGACATGTAAACTAATGTCTTCAGATGGATTCTTCTGTTCAATTGCTTTAAAACTTCAAGAAAACGTGCATTCAAATCAGTTTTGATGGCTAATCATGCTGAGGACCATAACAAATCTCACGCGAGTGTGAGACCATACAAATGCCAATTGTGTCCCAAAGCCTTTGCCGACCGTCGTTCTCTAGAGAGGCACAACATAATCCATACTGGTGAAAAGCCTTATGAATGTCATTTATGTCCGAAGGCATTTGCGTGGTCTACTGGACTGAAAATCCACTTGAAGAATCACACATTGAAAAAGTCAAACGATTGTCAAGCATCTGCATTCAGATCAGATGATAACCTGAAGTCTGATAGTATGAGCAGATGCAATGTAGACAAACGTCACCGATGCCGGTTCTGTTCTAGAGCATATGCACACATTCATCATCTGGCCAGACATCTAAAAACACATACAGGGGAAAAGTCTCATGAATGCCATTTGTGTCACAGAAAATTCTCAGAATCTTATTCTCTCAAAAGGCACATGACAGCACACACTAGAGAAATACCTTTGCACCAATGCACTCTGTGCAATGAAACATTTAGGTGGCGCTGTGATCTGAAGATACACATGAAAATCCACAATCAGAAGCCGCACAAACGTCGGGCATGTGTGAACTCATTTTCAAAAGACCTATTATATCCTGAAATGTTGGTAGAGTCTAGACATTTGGACAGTCATGATGACAGTCGTCCGGAAGAAAACCAGAAAGAATGCCAAAAGCTTGCCATCTCGTTTGACCAGAAGTTTCCCCTTGTAACCGTCCATGGGTCAGAAAATCAGCCTGCTTGTCTTCTAGGATCGGAAAATCAAGTTGTTGAAATTCACCATAATGGCAAATCATCTGAGGACCAGTTACGGACCTGCACAGAGCTGGACGGTCATATTACAGGAAAAAATTCACGAGAGCGCCAAACAGATCGAAAGTCTGTCAACGCCACCAACCTTACAGCAGAAAAGCTATCAAAATCTCAGTTGGAACCTAGAAGTTTGACCATGAGATCGGATACTGGAGATAGACTGTATTTGTGTCAGTTAAATCAGAGAACGTTTCCAGTGCAGTCCACTCTATGTCATCATATGAAACCCCATACAGGTGAAAAACCATATCAATGTAGCCTTGAAACTTCAAGCAAAGCCCTGTGTCAAAAAAATGTGCATGGAAAATCAGTTGAAATGGCTAATCATGCCCAAGGCCATAAAAACAATAACTCGGGTCTGAGACCATACACATGCCGATTGTGTCCCAAAACCTTTGCTGACCGTCGTTCTATAGAGAGTCACAACAAAACCCACACTGGTGAAAAGCCTTATGAATGTCATTTATGTCCTAAAGCTTTTGCATGGTCTAATGGACTGAAAATCCACTTGAAAAATCACACAGTGGAAAAGCCAAATGACTGTAAAGCCTCTGCATCAGCATCTGATCTGAAGTCTGATGATATGAGCAGCTTCAATGTGGACAAATATCACCAATGCCGGTTCTGTTCTAGAGCTTTTGCACGCATTACCCATCTGACTCGGCATCTAAGAAGCCATACAAAGGAAAAGCCTCATGAATGCCATTTGTGTCACAGAAAGTTTTCAGAATCTTATTCTCTCAAAAGGCACATGACAGCACACACTAGAGAAATACCTTTGCACCAATGCACTCTGTGTAATGAAACGTTTAGATGGCGTTGTGATCTGAAGTTGCACATGAAAATCCACAAACAGAAGCCGTGCAAACGTCCGGCATGTGTGAACTCATTTTCAAAAGACCTATTATACCCTGAAGTGTTAATAGAGTCTAGACATTTGGACAGTCATGTCAAAAATTATAAAGAAAAAACCCAGAAACAATGCCAAATGCATGCGCCCATATGTGATAAGAAATCTCTCATGACCAGCGACGTGTCAGGAAAGCAGCTTGATTGTCTCCTAGGTCCTGAAATTCATGTTATTGAAATTCATCCTGATGGAAAATCATCTGAAGAACATTTACTGCCCAATGCAGAGCTTGAATATTCTTGTCATAACTCTGATATTACAGGACAAAATCCAGGAGAATGCCAAACAGATCAGATGTCAGCCAACGCGACCAACTATACAGCAGAAAATTGCCAGTTAGGACCTCACAAATCGCCCAATGGCAATAAAAACTATAACTCGGGTGTCAGACCATACAAATGCCGATTGTGTCCCAAAGCCTTTGCTGACCATCGTACTCTAGAGAGGCACAACAGAACCCACACTGGTGAAAAGCCTTATGAATGTCATTTATGTCCTAAAGCATTTGCGTGGTCTAATGGACTGAAAATCCACTTGAAGAATCACACATTGAAAAAGTCAAATGATTGTCAAACCGCTCCATTCAGATCAGATGCTAACCTGAAGTCTGATAGTATGAGGAGCTGCAATGTAGACAAACGTCACCGATGCTGGTTCTGTTCTAGAGCTTTTGCACGCATTACCCATCTGACCCGGCATCTAAGAAGCCATACAAAGGAAAAGCCTCATGAATGCCATTTGTGCCACAGAAAGTTCTCAGAATCTTATTCTCTCAAAAGGCACATGACAGCACACACTAGAGAAATACCTTTGCACCAATGCACTCTGTGTAATGAAACGTTTAGATGGCGTTGTGATCTGAAGATACACATGAAAATCCACAAACAGAAGCAACACAAACGTCGGGCATGTGTGAACTCATTTTCAAAAGACCTATTATACCCTGAAGTGTTAATAGAGTCTAGACATTTGGACGGTCATGACGAAAATCATAAAGAAAAACCCCAGAAAGATAATCAAATGCATGTGCCCTCATGTGATCAGAAATCTCCCCTCTTGTCCCGCAACAGGTCAGAAAAGCAGCTTGATTGTCTCCTAGGTCCTGAAACTCGTGTTGTTGAAATTCACCCTGATGGCAAATCATTTGAAGATCAATTACTGCCCAACTCAGAACTTGAATATTCTGGTGATAATTCTCATATTACAGGGAAAAATTCAGGAGAATGCAAAATGAATAGGAAGTCATCCAACATGACCAACCATGCAACAGAAAAACTATTAAATTGCCTGTTAGGACCTCCCAGTTCGCCCAGTGAGAATAAAAACCCTCACTCGGGTGTCAGACCATACACTTGCCAATTCTGTTCCAAAGCCTTTGCCGACCGTAAATCTTTAAAGAGGCACAACAAAACCCATACTGGTGAAAAGCCATATGAATGTCATTTATGTCCTAAAGCTTTCGCCCGGTCTAATGGACTGAAAATCCACTTGAAATATCACACAGTGGAAAAGCCAAATGATTGTAAAGCCTCTGCATTGGCATCTGATCTGAAGTCTGATAGTATGAGCAGCTTCAATGTGGACAAACATCACCAATGCCGGTTCTGTTCTAGAGTATTTGCACACAACAGTAGTCTGTACAAACATCTAAAAACTCATACAGGGGAAAGGCCTCATGAATGTCATTTGTGTCACAGAAAGTTCTCAGAATCTTATTGTCTCAAAAAGCACATGAAAGGTCACACTAGAGAAATACCTTTGCACCCATGCACCCTGTGCAATGAAACATTTAGGTGGCGTTGTGATCTGAAGTTGCACATGAAAATCCACAAACAGAAGCCGTGCAAACGTCCGGCATGTGTGAACTCATTTTCAAAAGACCTATTATACCCTGAAGTGTTAATAGAGTCTAGACATTTGGACAGTCATGTCAAAAATTATAAAGAAAAAACCAATAAAGAGTATCAATTGCATGCGCCCTCATGTGATAAGAAATCTCCTCTCATGACCAGCGACGGGTCAGAAAAGCAGCTTGATTGTCTCCTAGGTCCTGAAATTCATGTTATTGAAATTCACCCTGATGGCAAATCATCTGAAGAACATTTACTGCCTAATGCAGAGCTTGAATATTCTGGTGATAACTCTGAAATTACAGGACAAAATCCAGGAGAATGCCAAATAGATCAGATGTCAGCCGACGTGACCAACCATACAGCAGAAAATTGCCAGTTAGGAGTTCAAAATTCGCCCAATGGCAATCAAAACTCTCACTCATGTGTCAGACCATACACTTGCCGATTGTGTCCCAAAGCCTTTGCTGACCGTTGTTCCCTTGAGAGGCACAACAGAACCCATACGGGTGAAAAGCCCTATGAATGTCATTTATGTCCTAAAGCATTTGCACGGTCTACTAGACTTAAAATCCACTTGAAAAATCACACAGTGGAAAAGCCAAATGATTGTCAAACCGCTGCACTAGCATCCGATCTGAAGTCTGGTACTATGAGCAGATGCAATGTTGACAAACATCATAGGTGCAGGCTATGTTCTAGAGCTTTTGCACGCATTAGTCATATGACTAGGCATCTAAGAACCCATACAGGGGAAAAGCCTCATGAATGCCATTTGTGCCACAGAAAGTTCTCAGAATCTTATTCTCTCAAAAGTCATATGACAGTACACACTAGAGAAATACCTTTGCACCCATGCACCCTGTGCAATGAAACATTTCGGTGGCGTTGTGATTTGAAGTTGCACATGAAAATCCACAAACAGAAGCCACACAAACCACCGGCATGTGCGAACTCATTTTCAAAAGACCTATTATGCCCTCATGTGTTAATAGAGTTTAGACATTTTGACGGTCATAACGAAAATCATAATGAAAAAACCAAGAAAGAGTATCAAATGCATGCGCTCTCATGTGATAAGAAGTCTCCTCTCATGACCAGCAGTGGGTCAGGAAAGCAGCTTGATTGTCTCCTAGGTCCTGAAATTCCTGTTATTGAAATTCATCCTGATGGAAAATCATCTGAAGACCATTTACTGCCCAATGCAGAGCTTGAATATTCTGGTGATAACTCTGATATTACAGGACAAAATCCAGGAGAATGCCAAACAGATCAGATGTCAGCCAATGCGACCAACCATGTAGCAGAAAATTGCCAGTTAGGACTTCAAAATTCGTCCAAGAGATCGAATACTAGAGAGAAACTGTATTTATGCCAAACATGTCGAAGGACCTTTGCAACACTATCCACTCTATGTCAACATATGAAAACCTGTACAGGTGAAGAACCATCTGAGTGTGGCCTTCAAACTTCAAGCATGGCCCTCATTGAACAAAGAACACAGGGCAGATCAGTTGTGATGAGTAATCATGATAAGGCTCATAAAAACAGTAATGCGACTGTCAGACCATACATGTGTCAATTCTGTCCCAATGCTTTTGTCGACCGTAGTTCTCTAAACAGCCACACGAGATCCCATACCGGTGAAAAGCCATATGAATGTCATTTATGTCCTAAAGCATTCACACGGTCTAATAAACTGAAAATCCACTTGAAAAATCACTCAGTAGAAAAGTCATATGATTGTCAAGCCTCTGCATTGGCATCTGATCTGAAGTCTGGTGGTATGAGCAGCTGCAATGTAAACAAAAATTACCAATGCAGTCTTTGTTCTAAAGCATTCACACGCATTAGTCATCTGGCCAGACACCTTCGAGCCCATACAGGGGACAAACCTCATGAATGCCAGTTGTGTCACAAGAAGTTCTCAGAATCTTCTGTTCTTAGAAATCACATGAAAGTTCACTCTAGACCTTTGCACCATTGCACCTCATGTACGGAAGCATTCAGATGGCGTTGTGATCTGAAGATCCACATGAGAATTCACCGAGAGAAGCTTCAGAGGCGTCCAGTATGTGAGGGTTTATTTTCAAATAACCTGTTTACAGCGTCTAGACCTTCGGAGGGTCATGACGATAAGCATTCAGAATTAGACCAGAAAGACTGCACACTTCCATGCGATCAGAAGTCTCTTCTCGTGACCAAACATAAGACAGAACAACAGCTTGGTTGCGGCCTAGTATCAGAAGCTCCTGTTTTTGAGATTCATCGTAAGGAGAAATCATCTGAAGACCAGTTGTCGCTTAGAGCAGAGTCTGAATATTCTGGTCGTAGCTCTCATGTTTCACGACTAAATTCGGGAGTTTGCCAAACAAATCGACGTATGCATGATTGCAACACGACCAACTATACGGCAGAAAAACTGGTCAAGTGCCATTTGGGAACGCAAAATTCGCCCATAATATCAGATACAGGAGAGAATTTGTATTTATGTCAGATATGTTCTAGAATGTTTGCAACAAATTCCATTCTGTATCAACACATGAAAACCCATACAGGTGAAAAACGATATCAATGCCACTTTTGTGCAAAAACATTTGCAAAGTCTTGTTCCTTAAAATCGCACATTAGAACCCATACTGGAGAAAAACCATACAAATGCCAGGTATGTCTAAAAGCATTTGCACAAGCTTCTACTCTGATGGATCATGTGAGAACTCATACAGGAGAAAGACCATACTCATGCCAGATGTGCCAGAAAAGATTTTCTAAAGGCTGTCAGTTAAAACTGCACATGATAAGCCATACTGGAGAGAAACCTTATCTATGCCAGTTATGTCATAATTCGTTTTCATATGTCTCTGCTTTGAAGGTTCACATGATGAGGCATACTGGAGAAAAGCTATATAAATGCCAGTTTTGTGAAAAGTCATTTTCACACCGCTATGAAGTGAAGCGCCATGAGTACACTCATACTGGAGAGAAATCATACCAATGCCAGCATTGTTCTATGGCATTTGCTACTGCAAACTATTTGAAAAGGCACACAGTGAGTCATTTGGAAGAACCGAGATTCAAATGTCAGTTGTGTGAGAAAGTTTTCTCAAGATCATCAACTCTGGAAAGTCACAAAAGAATCCACACAGGAGAGAAACCGTATCAATGTGAGATCTGTAAGAAAACGTTTGCACAACTTCAGACATTGAAAAACCACACAAGAATCCACACTGGGGAAAAACCATATGAATGTGAGATATGCAAGAAAACATTTAGAGCAAATGGTGATATGAAAAAACACTTGAGAAGACACATTGGAGAAAGACAATTCATGTGTCAGGTCTGTGGCAAATCATTTTTATTTTTGGGCGAATTGACAGTGCACGTAAGAAGCCATACAGGTGAAAGACCTTTTCATTGCCAGATATGTCAGAAAGATTTTGCAAAGTCGAGTCGTCTCACATGTCATCTCAGAATGCATACAGGTGAAAAGCCACATGTGTGCTCCTTGTGTGGTAAAGCTTTCAGACATTTTCGTTCTTTGAGGATACACAAGAGGATACACACTGGAGAGAAACCACATATATGCCAGCTATGTGACAAATCATTCACTGCTGTTACTTCTCTAAAGAGCCACATAATGACCCATACTGGAGAAGAACCATTCAAATGCATGTTCTGTGATAAAGCTTTTCAGGGAGCTTCTTCTCTAAGAAATCATATCAGAATTCATAATGGATAAAAACAAAGCCCTTGCTAACTCTGCCATAAAAGGTTTCGAAGGATTGAGACTGTGAAGCATCACATGCTAAGCCACACTGAAAGAAAGTGTCGGTTATGTCTGTTCTCAAGTGTCGCACAGAAGCCATCCTGGGGAGAAACGGTATATATGACAGATTTGTGAAAATTCGTTTTCATTTGCTGAGCAGCTAAAAGGTCACATGCGAACCCATACTGGCGAAAACCATACAATTGTAGATTCTGTGAGAAATCGTTTGGGTATTCTAGTTGTTTGAGAAAACATCAAAAATTCTTAGTGGAGAAAAGTCGCATTTATGCATACTCTGTAGGCCTAATAAATGTTTTTTTTATATTGGTTCCTTGAGGATGCACATGCGAACGGTGTCACGAGAACTGGTTCACCGACAATATTATTAGTTCATTGACAAATGGTTCAACAACAAAACGTTCAAAACATTCAGTGTTTTTCACTACAAATTTATTAGTTGCATTCTTGCTAAAATGGAATTCCTATTTGATGAAAAGAACTTGTGATTAATCGAAAACAGATTGATGAAACTCTTGCTGAAATAGAAATGAAGCGATGAGATGACCGCTTGATGGCTATTAAGGTGGATTGGTAAAAATGTAGAGTAAATCGGAGATGGATTGATGAAAATATTCTTGCTTAATTAATTGATCACTGACAAAAGAAACCTGCAATAAAACTCGTTCTGGTTTGTATACCTGTGCAACGGCCTACAGTGTGTGAGGTTTGACTTATCTGTTGTAAGGTCATACAAAACCAGAAAGAGAGAGAGAGAGAGAGAGAGAGAGAGAGAGAGAGAGAGAGAGAGAGAGAGAGAGAGAGAGAGAGAGAGAGAGAGAGAGAGTACGGTAACCCAGGTCACTGAACACAGGCCAAGTGCTAACAGGAAGACAGATAAAAAAGATGGTCAGACAGATGGATGGATGGATAGGTAGACACAGACTGATAGATAGATAAATAGACAGATAGATAGATAGCGGACAGGCGGACGGTCTAGATAGATAGCTAGACATACAGACAGACAGATAGATGCATATATGTGGCGCCGCACACCGAAATGAGCATTAAGGTAATTTTGCAACAAATTGCGTTTGATGCACTATCTCAAAGGCCTTGTCTCAGGCATCAAAATGACACAAAAATTATTGCTCTAGCTTAATCCTAGCCGAAGATACAAGGGAAAAAGTGATTTAATTAAATTAATTAATTAATTAAATTATTTTTTTAAAATTGCATAGCAAGAGCATTAAAATAGCTAGGCTACTTGTCTTTTGAAAAAAAAATTGTTTGATAAAAAAAAATTCAGTAATTTTTTCAAAAAAATTAACAAAAATCACAAACATACTATTTCTCTAATATCTCTAATGTGTAATCTCCGACTTAATGCTCATTTCGGTGTGCGGCGCCACATATTGTTGGATGGACAGATAGATAGATAGATAGATAGATAGATAGATAGATAGATAGATAGATAGATAGATAGATAGATAGATAGATAGATAGATAGATAGATAGATAGATAGATAGATAGATAGATAGATAGATAGATAGATAGATAGATAGATAGATAGATAGATAGATAGATAGATAGAGATGGATGGACGGACGGATGAACGGACTGAATTGTAATCCATATTATTGACGTTCAACAGTTTAGTAAAACTTCACCGCGATGACCTGCAAGTTTTACTATCCTGTAAATTGAAGATCAGTGAAGGAAGTCTAATTGCTGAAGGAGCAGAAGGCGAATGAGTCCATAGACATAAAATCGACTCTTAGCCCATTAGGCTATGAGTGATTGCATAATTACGTAACGCTCGAGGGAAGGTGGATGGGGTCATTGAAAACGTTATGTGGGTGGGTGGGGGTAGCAGAACGTTACGTAACGCCTTGAACAAAATTTATTCATGAATAGGGGAGACCGTGGCTGGTTGCAACACTTTTCACATTTTCGTGTGTAACATTTTTTTCTTTAGAGCTATCTGCAAACAGTTTAGCCCATATGAATCCTTTACATCTCAACACCAAAACAAGCTATAGTGACGATCTCAGTGGCCAAGCATAATAGCCACAATAACTAACTGAACAGAGGGCTCCGAAATGTTGCAACCAGCCCCGGGCCGGTGTTGGTTGCAACGACCCTCGGGGAAGGTTGCAACAGTATTGAAGATAGTCTAAATATTCAAATAAGGCTGCGTAGCCGTGGAGTCAACTGAGGCCTGGCTATGCATCTAGATTATAAGAATGTAATAATTAAACAAATTCAAAAATTTCAGAGTATCGATCGAGAGCATAAAAAAGATAGAAAAACTGTTTTCGCCATAGTCATCGTCATGCGAAAAGTCTGATAAATATTCTCCAATGGTGACCATCCATTTCGTCGCAGATCATTTTGTCGCAGATCATTTCGTCGCAGTCATATGGTCGTTAATTAATTGGTCGCGAATTAATTGGTCGCCGTCAATATCGTCGCAATCAACTGGTCGCATTCATTTAGTCGTATTGGTCGCAGATCATTTCGTCGTAGATTAATTGGTCGCGAAGTCGTATTGGTCGTTATTCCTCAATTGGTCTACGTGACAGCAGACTTGGAGTCGACGTATATAAACCAAAAAATCCAAGGTACGCCTAGTATAATTCATGGGTTTATATACGTCGACTCCAAGTCTGCTGTCACGTTACTCACGTAGACCAATTGAGCAGTACGCCCAGTAAATGCCAGTCCCAACTCTGAATAAAGGAAGTGGGCGACACTAGTTATCGCCACAATGTGCTTTTAATTTTTAGCCTTTTTTTTACTAAGCTATGTAGTCGTCAATTTATTATAATGTCAGTTTTTAAATTAGCTTTGCACGATGAGAAATTGTATTGTACTATAATTAGGCCTACACTAAATAAACTGCGAGAAAATTTTTTTAACGACGATATGAAAAACGACGGAATGAACACGACGATTTGAATGCGACGAATTAGACAGCGACGATTTAATTTACGACGATATAAATTGCGACGAATTGATTACGACGAAATGACTTGCGACCAAATGATAGGGAACCTCTCCAATGGCCTATAACCGATAGAGTTGGACAGGCTACTTCAACCTAATTGGGCTAATGATGCTCAATATTTAATTTAAAATGTAAGATTATTCCAAGCCTTCGGAGTTGTTTTTCAGGAATCTATAGAATCGATTCCAGTGTGAGAGTTATGGTTGTCCATCCACCAAAAGATTGTAGACTTTATTTGTCATATATTAAATGCCCAAGAAATTGTTTCATAGCCTACAGTTGAATAGGCTTGTTTTTGTCATCCATCCGCGGGATTGGCACCGATATGGCCAATCAGAACATCTCTTATAGAAATATGTTTCATGAAGTTAACTTGCATAAAAAAAAACAATGGAGTCACAGAATTGTATACAAACATCCATTGCAAACCTCAAAGTCTGCAATAATTGTTTTCTTTCACCGGATGTCAACACACCAATCTGCTTTATGCTTCTGTTTGTCAGAACTTTTAAAATCCGTTGAACAGTGGTTACTAGCCTACGGTTTCATCGAGATTGTAAAATGTAAATGCCACTTGCTTGGAAAGTTTAACCGAAGACATTTCATCATGAGTTTATAGCAGTTTCATTGAAGCTGTCTAAACTCGAAGCCTCTGGTGTTCACTGATGAACCTTGATTTCGCAATTTAAATTTCGAAGGTCACTCTTCAGCAGAGCAGGCATAGCACACCATTGAAAGGAAGTTCATATTAAACTTCGTGGCACGTTGGTAGATACAACAAGTTCACTTGCTTCCACAATAAACAATAATACATGACACCAACCATCAGCAAATAGTCAGCAATTGATTTTGGTTACATCCGGGATAAGTCGGTGTCATAATTTCCTCATAAGCAGATTTACTTTCGGAATATATCCCAACAATGTTGAACAATTAAATTTGGGACGTTGACAGTGACTTCTTTTTCTATGCCGATCATTGCTTCTTTACTAACAGAACCGCAATCAGTTTTCACCAACAATTTCTCATCATCGCGGATAGTTTAGAGGTTAAAAATAGGTCAACAAAGGTCAATTGATTAGAGTATGTAACATGGCTTAATATAATTCAATCAGTTTACCAATATATAGAATGCATAGCAGCATAGCCTATGGCCTGTAATATTTTAATACAATACGCTCTAACTGCGACGGGCAGGCCAACAATGTAAGCGGCTTATTGAAATAAATGAATGGGGATGGTTGCAACATGCACTAAGGAAATAAACGGCTCATCATAATTTTGATTAATTGTTAATGAGCCATACTCCATGAAACTTTTCAGCAGTGTAAAATTTTATTCATGCGGTAAAATATAAGAAAATTGGAGTTCACGCATGACTGTCAATCATTATATAAAGAAAACATTGTGTACCGGTATATTTTAAGCCTTGTCTAGGCCTACTGTCAAATTAGGCCCCTATGATTCACATGTACACTTATAAGCTTACTACATTAAATTCCCTATGATTATAAGCCTGCAACATTAAATTCCCTATGAAAATATGAATTAGACCCTATAGGCCTAATTGCGTGCTCACATAAGCCAATAATACACCTAAATCTCAACTGATTTTTCGTAGCAATCGTTACGTAACGATGGGGAGGGTGGGTGTGTCGTAGGAAACGTTACGAAGCGTTACAGGATGGGTGCCATGGATGGGTCAAAAACGGTCATTAATTTTTCGAGCGTTACGTAATTATGTCTCTATAGCAGTGGTCTCAAACTCAATTAAGGCATGTGGGTCGAATTTGGTTATTTACAAGGGCTGACGGACCGCAACATACAAATAATGTCCTGCACGTGAAACTAGTTATATAGAAATTAGCCTATATATATATATATATATATATATATAATTACAGCATATACAATCATGATATAATTATGTAAAATTTACATAATATTGCATTTTCATTGTAACTATAATTATTGGGCTATAGATACCAGAGCCGCTATGATACGAAGTGCATCGAAAGCACATTTTAGCCTAGTAAGAGTAGGCCTTTACGTATACCAATGTATTATAATAAGTACATGTATAGTCTCAGAGGTAGGCCTATAGGCATAATAATTGCACAAGTGTGATTAGCGCTACTCATCTGACGTTTCTCAACTACGAGAGCATTAATGTTTGGTTTTATCTTCTGAGGTGCGAACAATCGTAATCGTAATCGTAATCTCCTAATTTCTAAAGCGCCACTGGAAAGCCAAGCGCGGGGCACCGGCTTATTCACGAGCGCTGCGTTGAGTTAGAAGGGTTGTCCGTGAGAGTAGTCCGTGGTGGTCAGGGTCGAGTTACCATAGGATCAGGATCAAATGCGTTGAGTCAAAAGGGTTGTCCGTAAGAGTAGTCCATGGTGGTCCGGGTCGAGGTACCGTAGGATCAGAGGTGTGGAACAACTACTAAGGTGGGTGTCGTCTGTGCCGGGAACTGGAGGGTGGGGGATCAGATAAAACAGGATAAGAGTTCTTGAACAGGAGTGTCTTTAGTTTCGAGTGAAAGGCCCGAGGTGTGATGGATAGAGGAGCCTGAGGAAGGTGATGGTGTGTGATTAGTAATGATGGAGGATGAACTGAAAAGGATCGGAACTCAGCAGGCAGATCATTCCAAAGGCATGGTGCTGAGTTGGATATGGCTCGGTTGGAGAACTTGAGATGACTTGTGACCGGCGGTCGAGAGAGTGTAAGGCAGGCGGATGATCGGGTAGAACGGGTAGGCTGGATGGTGAACAGTTCGCGAAGATATCTGGGCTGGGAGCATTGTAAGGAGTTGTATGTTAAGGAGAGAACTTTGTAGTGAATTCGCTCTGGGATTTTCAACCAGTGAAGAGACTTGAGGATGGGGGTGATGTGATGATGTCTGGGTGTACTGCCAATCAGTGTATAGGCCCTTACAACGTAGGCCTACTAATAAATATTCTCATGTAGACAACCTGTAGTCCTAAGGCGTGCCCTTCTGTGAAATTTATGATTCTTCATTAATGAAAAACCGCTCACATGATTGTGTAGGTAGTAGGTACTGCCAAACATTGTCACCATGCGTGTTGTAGTGAGGCGCAGATTTGAGAATTTGCCTTGTGGTAGAAATGTGCGTAATTCCTGAATAACAACAACTTCGTTGTAGCCTATAATTAAGCTACTTCTTGTGCAGCATGATATCCATTGAAGGTCCACTAACTTCTCTCAATATCTGCTGAGCACTGCATATTCATTGTCCACAGCAAAAGGAGTAGAAGCTAGTTTGACTCTGGTTCAAATCGCAAAAGAACTGCAAAATCGGTTTTAACCGAATTCTTTTCTTACAAGACCAAAATCCAGGTGGCTGTCGCGGGCCGCAGTAATCGGGTCCAAGGGCCGCATGCGGCCCGCGGGCCGCGTGTTTGAGACCCCTGCTCTATAGAGTTCGTCAATCGCTTGTCTCTGAATTGTGTTTGTCGTTGTCAAGGAGACCTTGTAGCAGCATGGCCGCGTTACAGCGCCATAGAAATTGTTATTGTTATTATTGTTATTATTGTCATTGTTATTATTGTTATTGTTATTATTATTATGCAATGACCTCTGACGCACTGCTCGTCTCTCCTGAACTAATAAACCGTTTAATTGATTGGCTTCCGTAGCTTATTGTGCGCACTGACAAAGTCCATTTCAATTGTTCGTCGTCTAGAACCATTGCAATAAACGAGAGTGGTTTTATGGATTAAGGTAATTCATATTTACGTAAATCTCAATAATTTTATCACAACATTTCAAACATAACAAAATTTATATCAAATATCATATACTATTATGTGTAGTGAGTTTTTTGACGATCCAAAACATAACGCAAACAAAAAGTAACAAAACACGATTTTATTCAGGTAGGCCTACATGTAGGCCTATAGAGCCTATAAAATAATTGTTATCAGAATGAACTTTATATTGCCAGGTAATTGCTATAAGCTTACCTATTAGGCCTATTGCTGTCTAGAAAAGATAAATGCAACAGCGTAGTTGCACGTCACTGTGAAATCATTTAGCAAGAGAACTATCAAGTTGGCAAATGAAAAATTTTCATATTATTAATTTTGCAAGTAAAGCAATAAAATTGAAGTTCCTGAACAATTAAGATAACCAAGGTGTCAATGACAGACAAAATGTGTTTTCAGACACTTTATGAGCAGGGTGCAGGGTCTTGAAGCTAAGCCATAATCAGCACATACTGTAATAAACAGTGAGAGTGAAGAAATTAGGAATTAAATTAAGATTTAAGAAATATGCCAATGATGATAGGAGATCGGCTCAACGTCAATATTATTGTACTGGTTTTATTGAGAAGAATCAATGATCCCCAAATTCCTGGATTTGAACCCGATGGATTATCAATTGTGGAAAGCAACGCTGTTGAAATACCACAATGTGCGGTTAAAACCAAGAGCAATAAGAAAATTGATGGTCGAGTAGGTGTTGTTATGGAAAGATTTACCTCTGGAAAACATCATAAGGGTTATCGAGAACTTTACATTGGGCCTCAGAACAAGTGTGGACTCTGGTGGTGGCCACATTAAACACATCTTGTGAAGCAATATCAAGATTACTTGATGACTATTATTTGATATGTGACCTGATAAAAATGTTTATTGTTACCTTTTCCTGTGTTATGTTTTTTTCCTTCATAAGAGAACAATGACTCACTTATTGTGATATAAATTTCGTTCTCTTTCAAATGTGATGCATTTGGAAGTTGTATGTAAATATGAAATTTCTATAGGCCGGTAAAGTGTGACTTTAAAATACTTACCTCTGACCAAGATATTTGCAAAAAAGCGTTTACGGTTTTACTGATTTTGGTAAACCCTGTAGATCGGAATCTGTTTATTTGGTTCTATGTTCTGTGAAAGCTCATAACAGGCGACTGTTTCACTTATTCGAATATTTATGCAGCTATCTGGCTAATGACATCTGAATCTTGCTGCCTTGCTTTGACAGAATATCCAATTATTGTTTATGTACATGTAGGTTTCTAAATGCAGTTTCTTAGTCTCTTTCAAGCCAGTATTATTTTGTCACCCGGCGTTGCAAGAGAAATTTAGGATTCGCTCCGCTCCCGGCCAATTTCTTACTTCCCCACCCTCACGTCACTTTATCCCATATCGTCGTTCCTACTCCCCAACCCCACATATTTTAATCCCCACATATCTCACCGACCGATCCCCTAACCCGCCGACCCACCTTGCCTTAACCCCAGTGAGGTGCTCTGCATTGCCCGATAAATTTCGCTTTTGGCCCAGTCGAACCCGCCCCAACCGCCGGCTCCTCAGCCGCCCGCTCCCCACCCCAACCAATTAGACCGCACCCAACCTCATCACACTCCGATCTCCTAACCGGTATGCCTCTCGTGATATTTGCCTTTTCGGGCAAAATGTCCCCCCCCCCCAATAATAGCCTGAGTCGACGCGGCTCCTGCGGGACGAGGTGTGCCTTGGGGGAGAGAGAGGTGACCCCTGTAAGTGCAACGTTTGGGGTGAAAAACTGTGTAAATAATGGCAACGGAATGGGAATTTAAAGCTAAAAATTTTGGTTTTCGCCCCCGCCCAGCCTGGCCCCATGGTGGAAGAGATTCGCCAACCCCTCCACCGGGTGTCCCATGCCCAGTGCCCACACCAACAGAGTAGTGAAGGTTTGAAGTGAATAGCCCAAAAGCTGTTGAAATGGATCCCGGTCAAACAGAAACAGAAGCACAGAATCTTCTCTTTATTTATAGTAATTCATTCATTAATTCAGAGCATTTATACAGCACCCCTTCAACAAAATACTACAAAGGCGCTCCCAGCCCAACCACGAACAAAGAAAAGAGACTTGAGAGACTTGTAGAACCTAGACGGTTGGACCACAAGTGAAGCGTAATCGGGAGGTCGTTCCAGACAGTAGGCCCAACGACCGAGAATGCACGGCGCTGCTTAACAGAAACTCACCCCTAGCCTAATAGCGAAATACACGACGCGCTGCAACGTCAGAGACTGACAGCAAAGATCACGCAAGTTTGACGGAGCACAGCCAAGGACACAGCGAGAGACCAGAGCAGCAATGCGGTATGAGATCCGCTGGGACACAGGCAGCCAGTGCAGCACATCGCGCATATGGTGTCACGACAACTCGTCTACCGACAACTCGTCTAACGACAAGTGGTCTCGGGACAATTCGTCTACGACAACTGGTCTACGACAACTGGTCTACGACAACTGGTCTACGACAACTGGTCTACAGACAACTGGTCTACACACAACTCGTACACGACAAAACGTTCATTGGGAATTCTTTAGTCAATGGCTGTTGCCGCTCAAAGAGAAGCTGGATTGATTAAAAGAACTCTTTATAAAGCGAAAAATGATTGATGAAACCCTCGGTGCAAAAAAGTAGACCGACGAATTGAACGAATTGATAAAAATAATGCTTGTAAAGTTTATGATGGCTTCACTAAATGATCGCGCTGCTGAATAAATCCAGTTTCTGTTTCACCTATATATAAAACCTTCATCCCGCTTCGATTTCAGAAATAAAGAAACCTTCATCCAGCTTCCATTTCTTTAGCATTCTTCTAACAAAGCCAGCTCCTATTTCAGATCTATAAATAACTTAATCCAGCATCCATTTCTGAAGCGTTTTTTCATTCATCCAGCTTCTATTTCAGATTAATAAATACACTCATCCAGCTTCCATTTCTTAAGCATTTTTCGTCAATTCTGCTTCTATTTCAGATATATATTACCTTCATCCAGCTTCTATTTCTTTAGCGTTTTTCATTCATCCAGCTTCTATTTCAGATATATAATACCTTGATCCAGCTTCCATATCTTTAGCGTTCTTCTCATTATTCCAGCTCCCATTTTAGATCTATAAATGCCTTTATCCAGCTTCCATTTCTCAAGCGTTCGTTTCAGATATATAAATACATTCATCCAGCTTCCATTTCATAAGCCTTTAATCATTCATCCAGCTTCTATTTAAGATATATAATACCTTGATCCAGCTTCTATTTCTTTATCGTTCTTCTCATTAATCCAGCTCCAATTTTAGATCTATAAATGCTCTATTCCAGCTTACATTTCTTAAGCGTTTTTCGTTCATCCAACTTTTTTTCTTTAGTGTTCTTCTCATTAATCCAGCCCCTATTTCAGATATATTATACCTTCATCTAGCTTCCATTTCTTTAGCCTTTTTCGTAAATTTTCGCTTCTATTTCAGGTATATAATTACACTTATCCAGCTTCCATTTCTTTAGCGTTCTTCTCATTAATCCAGCTTCTATTTCAGATATATAAATGCCTTAATCCAGCTTTCATTTCCGATATAAAAATATCTTAATCCAGCTTCCATTTTAGATATAAAAATACCTTAATCCAGCTTCCATTTCAGATATAAAAATACCTTAATCCAGCTTCCATTTCAGATATAAAAATACCTTACTCCAGCTTCCATTACTCAGGCGTTTTTCGTTAATCCAACTTCCATTTCTAGCGCATTATTTTCGTCAATGCAGGTTCTCTTTCAGATATAGCATTCCTTCATCATTCTTCCATTTCTAATGTGTTATCTTCATCAACCAGCTTCTTTGTCAAGTACAAAAACACCTTTATTCTGCTTTTATTTTCTAAGCGTGTACTTCGTTAATCCAGCTTCGATTTCACCTATTATGTCCATCATCCAGCTTCCATTTCTTATGCGTTTAATTCATTAATCCGGCTTCTATTTCACCTCTAAGAGAACCTTCCTCCAACTTCCATTTCACCCATAAATACCTTTCATCCAGCTTCCATTTAGGAAGCGTTCAGGTCACAAATTCAGCTTGTATTTCACCTGTAAAAGGACCTTTATCCAGGCTTTATTTCTCAAATATTCGAGTATGCATTTTTACTTTTCAACAATCCAGATTATATTCATGAAAAATTTCGTCTCATCAATCCAGCTTCTAATTGAAATAATTTCTTTATCACTCCATCTTATGTTTTAAAAACAATAATTATTTTTCGTCAATCCATGTCCAATATGAGTTAGAACATTTTCATAAATCCAGTTCCAATTTAAAGCAAGAACATTTTCATCAATCCAGCTTCCATTTAGGTTACAATGAGTCTGTATGAATCTGACATTTATTTTGCGAGAATTCCTTTCATCAATAATGCTTGTTTGCGACCAACATATGTGTTTTGAACTTAGTAGCTGAATTTATGAGAAGAACGCTTAAGAAAGAGAAGCTGGATGAATTAAAAACGCTTAAGAATGGAAGCTGTATGAAGGTATAATATATCTGAAATAGAAGCGGAATTGACGAAAAACGCTAAAGAAATGGAAGCTGGTTGAAGTTATAATATATCAGAAATAGTAGCTGAATTTATGAGAAGAACGCTTAAGAAATAGAAGCTGGATGAATTAAAAACGCTTAAGAAATGGAAGCTGGATGAGTGCATTTGCATATCTGAAATAGTAGCTGGATTAATGAGAAGAACGCTAAAAAATAGAAGCTGGATGAATGATCGAACGCTTAAAAATAGAAGCTGGATGAATGATCGAACGCTTAAGAAATAGAAGCTGGATGAATGATAATTGTGTTTACCAGTGCGATCATTTCGTGAAGCCACTTTAAAATTCACATGCATTAGGCCTATTTTCATCATTTCTGCTTCGTTAAAAAGACGTGCATTTCGTCGGTTTGTTTTTTCATTGAGGGTTTCATTAGTCGATTTTCGCTTAATAAGGAGTTCTTTTAATCAAAACAGCTTCCCTTTCAGCGCCAACTGCCATTGACTAAAAAATTCCCAGTGAACGTTTTGTCGTGTGCGAGTTGCGTGTGGACCATTATTTTGTCTGTAGACCAGTTGTCGTAGACCAGTTGTCGTAGACCAGTTGTCGTAGACCAGTTGTCGTAGACGAATTGTCTGGAGACCAGTTGTCGGTAGACGAGTTGTCGGTAGACCAGTTGTCGTGGAACCCGCGCATATAGGCCTATGCAGAGACAGAGGCAAATTTAGGGAGCCGATCAACAAGGCGAGCAGCCGAGCGCACGACGCGATCAAGTCGCCCCAGGACCACAAGGGGAAGACCAGCAAGTAAGGAGCAGCAGTTGTCGATTCGACTTGTAACAAAGACTAAGACTAGCATAAAAATGTTGAGTCTGCATCGTTAATGGATATTCATTCATTCATTGATTCTGAGAATTTATATAGCGCCTCTTCAAGATATCTACTCAGAGGCGGTCTCTGCGCTAACCTTCCGAAATGATCTTAAGAGTTATAGCGAGCGAAAAATAACAACAGGTTGCAAAACAGGACACAGTAAGCTGAAAGAGTCACCAGTGGCGAGCCCTCGCAAACACGTAGAGTTAACCATCGGATTCCCGTAGACAGCTGGTAGATTGCGTGGTTGATCGGAGTCTCTGCATGGTAGGTGGTAGACGTCCGGCTAATCGTCGAGGCTCAAGCAAGGATGCGTGTGGGAGAAGGCATTCGTCGCTTGTCGGTCAGTAGTTGGAAGTGTCGCTGGTGACAACATTCTAGGTCACTCAACTGACCCGCGTGAGTCGTCCTCCGGCGAGATGTAAACATCGGCTAGCAGCGGCGTAACGCACGGCGTATGGAATGACTCGGCTGTGCTGCCTGTGCATCATAGGGATGGTCGCTGATGCAGTCACGTGGCCAAGGCGACTTGCAACAAAAACCTTCTAACCAGCGTAAAATCCTTGAGAAATCTAACGAAAAGTCAAGTACGTGAGTCTAGAAGAAACAAACTCCAACTTGTCTGAAATAACCGTACAAATTCGGCATTATGATGAAATAATCCGTCGAAATGACAGAGAGGTTGGTAAACGACCAGATGACCGCTGACCTGACTATGTGCACGATTCAAGCTACAGACTCCGGCAGTGGTTAAACCATCTCCTTTCAATTTCATCAACTGTTATGCGCTGCTTCACACGCTTGCATGCTGCAAAGCCGCATCAGTGTCGTAGAGCTGTAAGTTGGACTTCAATTCAATCTTCTACTTCAGATCATCTTTGACTTTTGCAATACGACTTCCGTTGCTTCTAGAAAAGCATGTTTCGCGCTGAATTTCCCGAGAAGATTTGCCTTTTACCCGGGTTAGCGTCATGGACGCCCGCAGAAATTTTTGCAGGGGGGCAAAATTTTTAAGTTGGTCACGGCTAAATTTCCTAGTCGCAAAAGCTCAAAAATTGCAAAGCTGGAAAGTGAGAATATGGGTATTTTTCAAAGAGATTTCTTAATGCATATTTCTCAGTTTCATTTGGTGTAGGCCTATCATTTTCAATATGAATAGTTTTCTTAGAAATTTATTAAAAATCAAAAGTAGAATGTTAAATGTATGTTTTTGAAGGGCGCTATAATGAATGAATGAATAAATGAACGAAAAACAGGTATCAGTTTTAAAGGGGCAAGTGCTCCATCAAGTTACTTCTATATTTTAATCGTAATTTCTAAACTTCTAAAGTGCCACTCCAAAGTCAATTGTAGGGCACCAGCTTATTCAGAGGCGCTGCATCGAGTCATCAGGCTGTTCAAATGGCAGTCAAGAAAGAGGTCCGAGTCCTGTATCCAGAGAGTCAGATGTTAATGCAGGTGTCGTTTAGGAAGGTGGAGGATCCCGAGGATCAGAAGAATGAGGTATCAATTCTTTTGAACAGGCGAGACGTTGGTTTTCGAAGAAAATTTCGAGGCCTGATAACTAGAGCCAATTATTCAAGTTTCTCTACAGCTTGACATAGCCTACCTAAATTCTGTACTAGCTCGCAGCATGCAAAATGGACAAAATGCAGCCTGACATAGCCTAAAGCAGACTTATGACTTGATTCCATATAAAACGCTGGTGAATATGTAGATCTCCATTGCCTAATTTCAATGGGTTGTTGATGAATTTCAAATTTTTACATTAGTGTAATTTATTGACAATTAATTTTTGCGCAATTGTGAAAATTGCATTAGCCTACAGCGAGATTCCGGACAAGTAAGCCATAATCGTTAGGAATGCTATTTGCATGGGCACCCATGGGAGGGTTAAAAGTCATTGTTACCGTTTTCAGCAAGAGCTTGAAAAAATGCAAGGCAGAAAATCAAGAGCTTCTTTATTTCTAAAGAGATTTCTTTACGGTACTTAAATTTCTGACTTTCACTGAAGTGTATCATTCGTAACATTAGTATTTCAATGGGAAGAAATTTCTTAAACCCCAAAAGTAGTAGTTAGAAAAATAGGTTTCAATTTTCCAGGAGGGGGCAAATGCCCCCCTTGCCCCTATGTGCGAGCGCCCATGGTTAACGTCGTATCGATTGCATATTAACTCGGACACAAAAGCAATGTCACCGCGCGTTCCGAATTTCGCGGTTTACTGACTCGAAGCTCCTGTTTCATCAATTTTTCGTATCAGACGGTTCAAGGTATTTTTTGTTCCGTCATCTGTTAGGAAGGTCACTCGTAACAAAATAATATGGTTGCTATAGCTGTTCCAAACATTGTATCAACATTTAAACTAGTACCAGTTCGACTTTCTCAAGACTAATACTAGAGTGAAATAGCTTTAATCTGACGCATAACGTGTAAATAAATTGCAAAACTTGGCTGAGTTATAAGCATTCAAAGTCGGTGCATTTATGCTGGCACACCCTGTAGTCTAGATTGTATTGTCCTTTGCAGGTTTCTTTGCATGATCCACCCGACCATAATATTGTTCAGGACACGCCTATTCCTCAGGAGACAGGATTCAGAATTGGAACCGGCATTTCAACATCCGTTGCATTTACACTTAGAAACGTGAGTCGAGAGTCATATAATATATATATACTATATATATATATATATATATATATATATATATATATATGATATACACGCCATATACCCTATAATATAATATTATAATACATATTAGTGTCGTCCTCAAAGCTGTGTGGAAAAAGAAAGTTTGAAAAATTCGTGACGGTACCCTTTTATTCTGTTCTGCATCATGTGTCAATGATTCCTACCAAATTTTATTGAAATTGGTCAAAGTTTAGAGGTCGCGCGACAAGGTGAGATATATTACAGCACCCCAACTATACATTATGTCAACATTCGTTTGTGATTTAGTGATAAAGGTTGTCATACACACATTGCTTACTTCAGTCTGTAGAGAGAAGCTGAAGTTATTATTCTTTTAATTAAAAACTTTTAAAAATAAGGGTATACAACTATACATGGCCTTTGGGTCATGGATAAATTTACAGATGCACTTGTTGCTAAGTTGATAATGCTTTCGATGGATGGGAAGATCCCTCCTGGTAATACTGCAAAGCAGCTATTTGATAGATTGCCAGTAGGCTACTTGCATGGGCGGAGACTTATGGGGACGGTCCACCACAAATACATGCTCATTATGGTGCATGACATTAATATGGTGTTCACAGATACATGGCTAAAAATAAAATTCAAGCCAGAAACCCTCTCAGTTTATTAGACCTATCAATAGTATCATTGAGACAAAATTTCAGCTTGCAACTCAAACCGGAAGTCGGTGCTCACGGACTGTGTTACTTTGCCCTAAGCCGATGAAAAGACGTTAATTGTACAAAATAATGTGTCGAGCATACATTCCCATACAATCGTTTTTTCTTTCAATATAAATAAAATATTGTTGTAATATGACAATGTTGTGATACCTTAGCAATTGGTCAACATTAAATGTAAAAGTTCAGTTGGTCTAAAAAATTAAAAATTGTCGAGAGGTGGAGGACTGGGTTGGGGTTGTGGGGTGTGGGTGACGGTTGGGGTTGGGGGGAACGGGTGGGGGCGAAGGTGGTGGGGTTGGAGGGGTGGTGTGGAGGGGAGATGGGTGGGAGGTGGAGTGGAGGTGGTGGGGTGGGGTGGGGGGGTTGGGGTGGAGCGGTGGGGTGGAGGGAGTGAGGGTGGGACGGGTGTGGAAATTTTCCTGAAGTCTAAATTTCTCTGGTGGCGTACCGGTAGAGGTCGGAGTGTGGTGGGGTGTTGTGTGGTGGGGTTGTGGCCGGAGCGGGTCGAATCCTAAATTTCTCGGGCAACGCCGGGTACCCCAGCTACTATAAATATAAAATATAGGCCTAATGGTGACACTTCCCTATTTATGCGTGTGTGTATATTGATTTGACAGGTAATTTGCTCATTTTTGAATTAGCCCACTCTGTGACTTATTTTCTCATTTTCAAGCTGCCATTAATGTTGCTAAAGAAAGCAGATGCTACACTCGTGATCATATAATACAACCTGACGTACCAACGCTCTGTCAACCAAACTGATGGTGATAATTCTAATGGATGAACAGACTTATTGAAAACTCGGCTCTTTTCATGTTTAGGTGTCTATGTTGCCTGCTCCCTATGGCGATTGTCGTGATACCAAGAACTACACGTTCCTGGGATGCATAGGACGATGTCTGGGGAATTATTTGACGTCCTTATGTGGATGCCGACCGAAGGATTACAACGGTATTTAAGTCCTTTAAGAAATCTAATTTTTCAATGCAAATCTTTTGTATATTATTTTGTTTGTCTGTGTGTATGCAAGTGTGTTTGTATGTTTCAAAGGATCAATGTAAGGTCTATTCTTGTTGCTGGTATGCGTACACTCTAACAGTTCTAAATAGGCTAATGATGATGATGGTTCTCTGCCCGAAGGCAGCTTCATTGGTTTTACGCCCCTGGGGATGAGATGAGTGAGGTGGCTTCCCGTTGCCTTCCCCATAGACAATGATGAGTAAGCAACTTGCCCAAGGTCGCTCCGCAGCAGCTTGCGCCCCTGCGTCCCATGCGTGCTAGCCCGAGATATCTAAATCTCTGAATGTCAACTCCCAGCCCGACATTCAGAGATTTAGATATCTCGGGCTAGCACGCATGGGACGCAGGAGCGCAAGCTGCTGCGGAGCGATATAGGCTAATAAGACAGGTTAAATATGTTATGTAGAAAATATCAGTAGGATCTGGAATAACTTTGCTAACACTGATAACTATTCAACAATCGCATTGCTCGTCTTCTTGCGCATTGCTTCAGCATTCGAATTTATCGCGTTTTGTTCCGTTCAATATAATATATCAACTGCCAAATCTGCGTTTTATTAACGTTAACGTTTATATCCAAACGTTTGACGAACGTGTAGGCTGCGTTAGCCATGGGCGCCCGCACACAGGGACAAGGGGGGTATCTGGAAAATTTGCACCTAAGTTTTTAACTACTACCGGTACTTTGGGGTTTTTAACAACTTTCTTTGCATGAATGCACCAATGATACGAATGATACCGACAGTGAAAGTCAGAAATGTACGTTTAGAGATCTCTGTAGAAATAAGCATGCTGGTATAACTTTCTGCCTTGCATGTTCAAGCTCTTTCAAAAAACTGTAACAATGACCATTGGCTTTCAACCCTCCTGCGGGTGCCCATGCAAACAGTAGGCCTATCGATTATGGCCTACTTGAATGGAATCTAGCTGTAGTGCAAATAATCACAACTGTAAAAAATTAAATAGACCTACTAGCCTAATGCAAAAATTTGATACTTTCTCAAAGTACGCTGAAATTACATCAATGAGATAAGGTTATTCACCAGCATTGTAATTATATAAACCAAGTCTGCTGTAAGCCAGGCTCCGTTTTGTCAATTTTGTAAGCTGCCAGCGCAGAATCTAGGAAGTCAAACTGTAGATAGGCTACACTTGGATAAGAGGCTCTGATAATAATTATCGTGCGTCGGGATTTACACCCGAAACTGTTCAAAAGAATTGGTACCCACAATCATCTCATCCTCGGATCCTCCACCTTCTTAAACGACACCCGCATTAACAGCTACTCTGGCTCTCTGACTACGAGACTCAGACCTCTTTCTGACTACACTTTGGAATAGGCTTCTGACCCGATGCAGCACATGTGAAAAAGCTGGTGCCCTGCGATTGACTTTCGAGTGGCGCCTTAGAAGCAGCTAGAGGCGCACTTGCCCCTTGAAAACTGACACCTATTTTTTCGTTCATTTATTCATTCGTTCATTCTATGGACTTATATAGCGCACCTTTCAGAAACTACTTTTTACATCTACTTTTTAATTTTTAACAAATTCCTAAGGAAACTATTCGTATTAAAAATTATACACAAAATGAAACTGAGAAATTTGCATAAGCAATCTCTTTGAAAAAGACCCGTATTTTTAATTTCCTGTTTTGCATTTGTCAAACTCCTGCTACAAAAAATTTAACCGCGACCAAAAATTGTTTGCCCCCTGCAAAAATTTCAGCGGGCGCCCATGGCGTTAGCCATGTGGAAACGTTTGATAAAGGTTACTCAAACGTTACGGTAACGTTTAATGTTGGTTAGCATAACGCTTCTTTGACGTTTGCATGTCAACGTTTATACAAGTAGGCTAATATCAACTGCCAAATCTACGTTTTATCAACATTTTTATACAGACAGTTTATTTAGACAGACATGTAGGGCCTACGCTAACCATTCACAAACGTTTTATTAACGCTTGTGTGCTGCTTGGTTAAATAATTTATATCCTCCCGTCGACAAGCAATAATTATGCTCGGAAATAAGTCCATCACTGTTATCATTACTCTGAACAAGTTAATTTTTAACCTCAAACGTTGGTTTGATAATTATAATTGTGCAGCTGGGGATATTCTAATAATATTTGCCTCTAACTTCTTAGTTAATTAAGTACCGGTACTGTAGATCGAAACTACAAAAATTATGTTCTAATAATTGTAACGGTGACTTGTGAATTTTTGCTTCATTCTGTGTAGCTATAGGCCTACTGTTAGCATTCGAGTCAATAAAAACAATCAATCAATCAATCAATCGATCAATCGATCGATCAATCAATCAATCGATCGATCAATCAACAAATCAAGAAAGAAAGAGAGAAAGAAAGACATCAATCAGTCAGTCTGTGTGTTTGTGTCTGTCTGTCTACCTAACTATCTATCCATGCATTGCAGGCATATGCCTGCGTATGATTAGGTATTATCGTATGCATGTATGAATGTAGACATAGGCCTATGTGGAGGCCCTATGAATGGTTGTATCAACTTGTTTGTAAACCTATGCATTTATTCTAATAGAAATCATTATATTAAACTTGAATAGGCTTACAACCTATATATAATGTCAGTGGGTTGACGTTGAAACGACATCGACCTGCGTGACTGTGTAGGCAATAGACCTACGATATTAAGACTAAACCACTCACAGTAAATATTAGGCTATTTCCAATGACTTCATAAGCAAACCGAAATCTGACTTTTCTTTACTTTAGCCTTCTTTGCTAATTATTACTGCAGCGTTAGGCTAATAGGCCTACCCACAGTTTATTTGCGAGGTTCATTTTAAATATTCATATTGTGTTTTTAGCCCCAGGCAAAATATGCTCTGTTGACCAGTACTATAACTGCGTATCAAAAGGAATTAGATCCTTTATTACCTCGGGCGAGTGCGTCAAGTGCGATTGTCCTCTTCAATGCTATCAACCCACTTATCCATATTCAATCTCAACAAGTCCTCTCTCACAGCATTTTATTAACTACATGTCGCAAAAGTCGCAGTTCAAGGGACGGAATCTGACGATGTCTACACTGGGCAAGGAACTCGTCTACCTGGATATCTTCTTCTCTGATCTAAACTACATCGACATCCAAACAACTCCAGCCTACGATCTCCTGTCACTGGTTTGCGACATTGGCGGCGCATTGGGATTGATTCTTGGAGGCACAATTCTTACGGTTGCTGAATTGTTTCAGTTCTTTGTGCAGATATTTAACGAAGTTATAACTTCTGCAAGGTTTGCAAAAATGCAACGCAAATGAAGACCCATAACTATGTTCAGCACATTATTTGATGCAGTTATTTCTATTTTTAATCCATTTCTATACAAAGTAGGCGCAGTGTGAGAATTGTGGAACAATATAACGGGTAGGGAGTGGATAAACTTGGAATTGGTGTGTGAAAAAGATTTTACTGTGGGGCTCTAAGCAGGGGCTTCTATCCCCCCTAAGCAGCCGGGCTCAATCAATATTCTTCCTCCCTCTTCCTGGGACGGCCTTCCCTCTCGGCAATAATTATGTTATCTGGTCCATTCTTCTGGAGAATGAAGGTTTCTGAGATGGGGAGGGTTTGGGGGAGAGATGCTCTCCTTTCCGTAAGAATTATTTTCAATTTCTGCATTGCAATTTCAGCATTTTAAGCTGTCATTTGTACAACTACCATATTTCAGTGGAGGGATTGCTGAAAAGTTTGGTCTAGGACTTAATAAATAGGCCTATGCTTAACAATAATATTTCTGCAGTTTCACATTGTAGGCCTAGACCTAATGGTATACTAGCTGGCTCTTTACGATGTCATCTTAACAAAATCACTCTATCACTTCAGTGCTGATAAAAGAGTGGTTTGATATGTCGATAAATATACTTATAATTACAATAATTTCTTTATTTAACAAGTTCAGCAACTCAGTTCTGCTGGTAATGGACTATACGATAATGAATAATTGCGGACGATAGTAAACTGAGGTACATAAAAAATTATAGCCTATTTGTTGCAATTAATCAGCTTATAGCCTATCTCTATTGCCCAAGAAGGTCCTGAGTTGTTATCAATATTTTGATCCGAAAAAAATAATAGCATCGAAGCCATTTTCTCCATTTTAACTTCAGCGGCGATTAGTATTTTAGTTACAGATGAAAATATTGATAACAAACCACGAAGTGGGATGACGGATGAAAATCTTCAGACCAAAACAAGAGGCGGAATGAATTTTACGATTTTTTTAGTGCAATAAATGCGATGATTGATGCAATTTACAGTTTTGCAGAGGGGTAATGTTTAGGAGGGGTAATCTGAAACCTTTACACCGGTAGGCTACTATTTGGATTTCACGGGATTTTATATTTTAAATTGTTTGAACGGCGTAGTCCTACATTTGGAAACCAGATTGCGGCTTCACAGTCTACACCGGTGAAACACTGTTAACCTATAACATATCTTACGTATTCACTATGCGTTTTGCCTATAGATACACTAATTTATTTAACTTGTAGGCCTACACTGGTTTGCAACATTGGCACATTTGTAGCACTTGCGGTGACCTGTGAATTCACCTTTTCCACTTAACATCATCAACTTGACAGATGCCATCGCACCTGTCTATGACTGCCGCCACATTACTTTATTATCGTTACTATGCTTTATTTAAGAGAATGGGCGGATGATTTAATAGACTGGTGCGGAACATCACTGCAGAAGCTGAGCCACATCGCACTGGAAAGAGAACAATGGAAGAACATGGTTAAAATGGCGTCAGACACCTACGGGCGTTGAGCCCACGGTTCATGATGATGATGATGATGCTCTATTAGTAGGTCCACTCCTCTGCTTCGTTCTGTAAGCCTAGAGGCATTTCGATGTCCCATTGTGCGTCTGCGAATTGAGTAATAAAAGGATTTCACCCATGGATAATTAGAAAGTAAGTACGTGCTATGTACAGACAGACAGACTTACTCACTTTCAGACAAATTAATCTGTTGACATACAATTTCATTTCTCCCATTCCAGGGTACGACGTTGAGCCAGAAGCCTTCAAGATATATCCTACATTATTTATTTATTCATTTAATTCATTTCGAGAATTTAAATAGCGCCTCTTCAAGAAGCCAACTCAGAGGCGCTTCCAGCCCAGCCACAGCAAAAAAAAGTAGGATTTGAGATACTTACAAAATGCAGGGGAATTTAGCCTAGGCATAAGTCGCAAGGTTAGTGGGAGGCCATTCCAGATAGCGGGGCCCACAACAGAAAAGGCTCGGCACTGACTGGTAGAAGTGCGATCCCGCGGAACCAAAAAGCTCACCCGCTGCTGCAGAGCGAAGAGCTCGACGGGCTGCAAGGTCTGAGACAGGTCGACAAAGGCTAGACAAGTACGTCGGAGCACAAGAAAGACGGCATCGCCAAACAAGTGCATTAACTCGGTAGGAGATGCGCTGTGAAACAGGGAGCCAGTGAAGAACGTCACGCATATAAGCAGAGACGGGGCATATTTAGGAATGCGGCCAATGAGGCGAGCAGCCGAACGAGGAACTCGTTCAAGGCGCCCAATTAGTCCAAGGGGCAGACCAACATGTACCGAACTGCAGTGATCAATTCTACTAGTGACAAAGACATGTACAAGATTCACAGTAGCACTATGAGAGAGGGATCTTGAGACAACTCGGAGTTGACGAAGCTGGTAGTAGAAACTGCGAGTGACCAAACTGATATGCTTTGAGAAATTGAGCTCTTGATCCAAAGTAATGCCAAGGTCTCGCTCTGTGGTCGTCCGGCTTTTTGGAGCTTCTACGGCAGATCATTGTGTCTTGAGCTCGATAGCATCTGGATTTATGGATGTCTTCTTAAGTCGTGACTGCGCCTCTGACTTTTTCCGATTCGTGGATGTTTTGGATGCAAATTCATTTCGTAAGTTCTTGGCCTGGACCACACTACCGATGATCGCCATTAGACGGATCCATTGCGAACAACCCACAAGGGATGCCAGGTTGCCACAACACCCCCGCCACCTTACGAATGATTGCCGTTCCCGCATACATGGATGGGACAAGAAAGAGAGATGGGACGTTGCAGCTACTGTCAACATCTAGCGAGGGACTTTATAAATTCGGTCCAACACTCAGCATCGGACGAGAAACTATCGGCTGGACTCATAATAATATATGCGCACTGAATGGAGTTCGTCGGTGGTGACTCGATTTTGCTTTCGGGTGTCGTTTTTGTCCATAGATGACTCTGTCGTATTGTGACTTTCTGTATAACATCGTAGACTAGAGTTTTTGATGGGCGCCGTTCCTGGCTGCATGCTTTGTATTGTATAGGCTACATCATTTCAGTATTTAATCCGAGTTGGGGAATGAGCATGCAGTGCTGTTCATCTGCTTATTTTACCTTTTTTGCCATTCAGTGGCGTTGACAAGGGGGACTTCAGGGGGGTTAAACCCCCTATTGGCTCAGGAAGAAAGTTTTTAAAGGCTATTTATCCACTTAATTAAGAAAAAACGGAACAGTTGCTCGTAGTAACAATTGTTTTTCTTTATTCCCTTTGCTACTTTATTCCCTTTTTATACCGTAGTTTAAAAAAACAAGCCAAAGTTGTTTTTGTTATAGGCCTATCTCTAAGACCTGATGATTAATCATTCTAAAAATTTTCAAATATTTAGAGAATTGAACCACGAATAGGATTCCAAAATATCATGTCATAAATTTGAACCTATAGAAAGGTATGAATATTTCAACGTCATCTCCCGAAATTTCAGTTTTAAGCAAGTCTGTTATGGTGTTCGTTGCGGCTTCGACGCTTGAGAAATTCCAATTTTGGTCTTCAGTGATCCTGGAGTAATTATTAACGGAGTATATTATCGCAACGTTCTGCTGTCACAACATCTTCCACTTGTTATCAAAAATCTATAGCAACAGAAGACTATTTTCGTTTTCGACAAAACAGTGCCAGGCAACAGCCAGATAAGCCGTCGAAATGATGCTAACAAGAGAGACACCATAATTATACTTCATTTCTCCCACATTATGGCATCCGAACAGTCCAGATTTAAATCCTGTCGTGCATAACATCTTCTTTATGTAAATAATAAAACAGTAACTAATTAAAGTTTCTTCAAAAATATTAAGGACTTTTTCATGTTTCAAGTAGCCTACATTGTTACAAAACCCAAACGAAAATGGCTGGTAAACTGAAATTTCGGTAGATGAAGTTGAAAGATTCATTTCTATCCGTTCAAATTTATGAAATGATATTTTGGAATCATATTATTTTCGGGCTCAATTCTCTAAATATTGGGAAATATTTTGAATTATTAACAATCAGGCGTTGGAGATAATATATACGAAAAACAGTTTGGCTTACTTTTTTGAACCACGGTGTATTTACTATGATACTGTTGGGTTGGTGTCAGGAAGGGCATCCGACCGGCAGGACTTTTTTAACGTGCAGTTCAACAAAGAAAGTGCAGTTGTAAAAGAATTTATGCAGTTGTAAAAGCAGTTGTGTGCAGTGAAAATCATTAGGAAACGTTAATTGCAGCCGGTTCACCACGGACAAATGGAAGACCTGTGCAGTGAAAAATAAGCAGGAAGGCTGGAAAAAGCAATTTTCAAGTGGAAAAGAAAAGTCATCAGATTTTTCGTCGCCGACTTAAGGCATTTTCTGGGAAAATTTTCTCAAACGATCAAAAATTTTCGCCCAACAAATCCGGACGAGAAAAACTTCCTGCATGGTTGTGCAGTTCTACAAATTTCTGAAAAAAGCCCTGCTGGCATGCAGGTCATAAACCCCTCCTCACCCCATCGTGAATTCCTGGCTACACCACTGGTGCGGTTCATTTGATCTCCGTTGGTTCGTATAATTAAACAGAATTAAGTACGATGTGAAAATATAAAACCGATCTTCTGCTTCAGTTTCGCTTCAGCTGCTTTAATTAATATCGGCGAAAGACGAACTAAACCAAGCGCTTAATTGATCACTGACAAAAGAAACCTGCAATAAAACTCGCTCTGGCCTATTATACCTGTCCACATGCCTATGGTGTTCGGGGTTTGACTTATCTGTTGTAAGTGCATACAAAACCGCACTCAAGTCAATGCTGCCACCACAGAGAGAGCGGTAACCCAGATCACTGAACACAGGCCAAGTGCTACACAGACAGAGACAGATAAAAAAAGGGCAGTCAGACAGATAGACGGCCGAATAGATAGATAGATAGTTAGATAGATAGTTAGATAGATAGATAGATAGATAGATAGATAGATAGATAGATAGATAGATAGATAGATAGGCAGACAGACAGACAGACGGACGGACCGACAGACAGACAGACAGACAGACAGACAGACAGACAGACAGACAGACAGACAGACAGATAGATAGATAGATAGATAGATAGATAGATAGATAGATAGATAGATAGATAGATAGATAGATAGATAGATAGATAGATAGATAGATAGATAGATAGATAGATAGATGATAGATAAATAGATAGATAGATAGATAGATAGATAGATAGATAGATAGATAGATAGATAGATAGATAGATAGATAGATAGATAGATAGATAGACAGACATACAGACAGACAGACAGACAGACAGACAGACAGATGATAGATAGATAGATAGATAGATAGATAGATAGATAGATAGATAGATAGATAGATAGATAGATAGATAGATAGATAGATAGATAGATAGATAGATAGATAGATAGATAGATAGATAGATAGATAGATAGACAGACAGACAGACAGACAGGTAGGTAGATAGATAGATAGATAGATAGATAGATAGATAGATAGATAGATAGATAGATAGATAGATAGATAGATAGATAGATAGATAGATAGATAGATAGATAGATAGATAGAATGGTTGATAGAGTCAAGTGTAGATCTTGTATACATCAAAGAAAGCCAAAAGGTTCATAAATCTGACCACTAATCTTGGCGCTCTAGAAGTTGAACCATTGACCAATTATAGGGTTTCGATGGAATGGTTAATCCGGATTGCTGCATGTATGTCATTGTATGATCTAGCCAATAACAGACGCTGAATAGTAATTCCATTGACGTTAAATAGTTTAGTAAAACTTCACTGCGATGACCTGAGAGTTTTACAATTCTGCAAATTGATGATCAGTGAAGAAAGTCCAAATGCTGAAGGAGCAGAAGGTCAATGAGTCCATAGACATAAAATCGATTCTTCGCCCATTTTGTAACGCACTGCTGGTCTCTCCTGAACTATTAAACCGTTTAATTGATTGGCTACAGTAGCCTGCTGTGCGCAGTGACAAAGTCCATTAATTTTCAACTGTTCGTCGTCTAGAGTCATTGCAATAAACTATATTAGTTCTATGGATTAGCCCACGCTTAACTGCCGATGTGTTAGGCCTATATGAGCAGAAGCATACTTTATAGCCACGCACGAGAAGAGTGGCGCTTCGAGTAGTAATTTCAAACACATCATAACGACTGGCAGCTTTTCGTAATAAAGTGAATAATCTGGGAAAAGTTTAATAACTTTCTCCAACCTGCAGATACAATTGACCGGTTCTGCAGCAGGGTAGGCCTAGAGAGCGTAGTCTAAAGTTTCACCTATTCACAGTTAACTGTATACCTACCTGGTAAGTCCGAACAGACATCATCGAATGCATTGTAATTAATTCTTTACCGTTTGTAGAAAGCATCTCAAAGTGTTAACCTTCGGATGAAAAGTGAAGATAACCTAATCATTAAGACAGCGGCGCCCGCAGGAGTACGCACTTACGCAAGTGCGTACAGCGCTGAAAGGCTAAAAAAGGGTCATCAGTTTTTTCGGCGGATGGAAAAGGTATGTTTTTGGGAAATTCGAGGATGACTTTAAAAAGGTCATCAGTTTTTTCGGCGGATGGAAAAGGTATGTTTTTGGGAAGTTCGAGGCTGATGATTAAAAAAGGTCATCAGTTTTTTCGGCGGATGGAAGAGGTATGTTTTGGGGAAATTTGAGGCTGATGACAAAAAAGTTCACTAGTTTTTTCGGCGGATGGAAAAGATATGTTTTTGGGAAATTCGAGGCTGATGACTAAAAAAAGAAAGGTCATCAGTTTTTTCGCCGACCCTGACGAATTTTTTTTCTCTATTTCCTCCAAGACCCTAAATTTTGCCCCCCCCCCATCAAAAATTTCTGTATCCGCCCTTGGCTGTGCGTAAAAAAAATCCTGGGGGCGCCGCTGCATTAAGAAGTAGGCTAAGTAAATATGGCATAATTTCAATAATGTTCTGAACTTGCAAATGGTATTTAAAACATGATTATGTTAGGCCTGCACACATTTAACTATGCACGATGATCCAATAAATGATTAGAAATGTTCCATTTCAAAATTTCAAGATATCAGTATGGTAATATTGCATTCGAGTTGACTATCATTTGATCGAGAAGTTATATTGAAATGCGATGGTCAGCGAAACTTCAATCTCTGCTACGATGAATATGATGGTAGTTTCAATAGACAGTCATCAGTTTAGAGCTGAAAGTCATTACCGGTATCAAACAATAGAGGGATCGAACTGAGACCGAATTTCAGAGCATCGTAACAACGACTGGGAATAGGCCGAGAGTTCAGCACAGTCACGGTTGTGGTCTACATAAAGAGACACATAAAGAGATTGAGTGCAAAATCTATTCAGACCTATGTGATGGATTAATATCGATCAGCGGTAGTTATAAATTATAAGCGGTTAGTTTAGATGCATTGCAGTAGGCTACTTTAATAGGGCAGAGTTTGAAAAGGATTTCTTTTAATCAGTTAATTGGCAGTTGGATGGATTGATCCGATTTGACCAGGGTCTATGATAACAGAGCCCGTTACCCTGGACAGAAAATTGTTAAATTGTTCGGCGTACTACAGCACTATGAACAGTCTGTTCAGTGAATGCAATTAGGTGGCAATAATTATTGCTGATATGCTTTTGCTATGGCTCTCGCCATCAGTAGTACCTGCAGGTATACGCCCTATATATAGCCTACAGTAAGAAGTGAGTTACATTATGAATAATTTGCGGCAATCAAGCAACAGCAAAATAATGAGAAATAATGTAGGTTTCTAGATCGGTGTGATTCCAAGAATATTTCGTGTGCAAAAAGTGGTCTGACCTGCATATATAATGTCTGAATAATTATGGTTAAAACACGTTGATTGGACCAAACTGATTTCACCATCATATAAAAACTAAACTCCCGAGGAGAGTAAAATTTGCTGTTAGTTTGTCAGATGTTCTTATGGACTGCTTTTGTAAGCAGACAAACATGTCTTAGCAATATTCTGGCGACACTTAGGCTATATCAAGTCAAGCCTAGTCAAGTTTATTGATCTCATCATCAACTTAACCCATTAACTACCAGCTTTTTTTCTTGAAGAACACTAACTTTTTCAACATACCCTGGCATGTATACATGGGAACTAGGTTTAAAAATTAATTTTAGGTACCTTCCGGGGGAAAACTGGTGTCAAAGTGGTGCACCCTGGGAGGGTGCGCTAGTAGTTAAGCAGTACTTTACATGCTTAGTGTTTAAGGAAGCAAAGCACGTATCATTTGTCATAAAATTCAGTTTTTGGCTAGATTGTCAAGCAGTGCCACGACATTCACTCATACTGTCTCATGTTTTGTTTTGAAATTCATTGAATCAGTGCATGTGAAGTCCAATGTCACACTTTTATACCCATTTTTGTGTTTTGCTACAATGTGCACAATACCGCTGAGTCGAGTGTACAAGAAATGGACTGGTCGAAGTCATTCCCCGCAAGGATATGTGGGTTCAATGGTTGTGCTCTGCCTGGGTACCTGATCTGGTCCGGTTGAGCATGTTGCATTTTGTAAGCTGTGCAATCTAACAAATTCATTTTGGCGGGAAAGTGTTTAGATGGTTCTGTCAAGGCCTCCAACATGTTCAGGCAGTCTCACTGGAGCGAATAAGTTATCAAAAGCATGATTTGGAAGCATTGGTGGTATCTCAGACAGTGGTTCAAGTACAAATGAGCCAAACACGATCAAAATTGAGACGCTTATATGGCTTATCATTGACTCCGTAATGCATACGTATAGCCTACGAATGCATGGGCGAGGTTATCATATCCCAATGTCATCTGCATGGCGCTATAGAAATTGAAGAAAGTAAGTTCCAACAACTATTCGGAAGTTCAAGAACACATAACATACTAGTTATGTGTTCCAGTCCAATAGCACGTAAACCTGATGGTTAGGAACAGTCAATTTACGCTGTTCACCATTATCGAAAACCTGTACCCATGCGCTACTAGCGCACCCTCACAGGGTGCAGCAGTATTATCATCAGAATTCTTCAATAAATAGCAATATTTTTATAATTTCTCTATTATTATCATACAAACAGATTCTATCATATTTGATGCTTGCAATTGAATAATAATAAAAGCTTAATTTTTTATTCTTTGCAATTTTTCATAGTTGTGGGATGACGTGACTTTCATAATAAATCGCCTAAATTTTTCGAATAAAGATATTAAAACTAGAAAAACTCTGTATGAATTTTTTAATCAGCTCAATATAGATCAGAAAATTAAATAATATATTTAGTTCAAGCCAAATAAGAAAATTTTTCAGCCAGTTTTTGAATGCACCTCCCAGGGTGCGCTAGTAGAAAATGGGTTAAATTCCTGGCCATACATGCACATTACCAAAAGCAATCGCAACCATTGTTCGAGAGATAGATTCTAAGTGAAACCATCTAACGCACGAAACACCACGCTAATATCTTCGTCATTGAATTGCGAACTGGTGTTTTATAATGCAAAACAGGATTTGGCTCAGTAGTCTCATGCAGCCTACATAAAATCAATAAAATCAAGGCAACAGCATCGCTAGTAGCAATACTGTTGTTATGCAGAGTCTAATATTGAGGATACATCATTCGCAACTCTAAACAGTGGCGTCTACTGCTGAATAACAATAATAATGGGTGTGTTCCATCTTAGAAACCGTCCCATCTTAGGGCACTTTCCCTTAAGTATGTATGTATGCATGTATGGGTTCGTACGTATGTAGGCCTACGTATATATGTATGTATGTATGTATGTATGTATGTATGTATGTATGTATGTATGTATGTATGTATGTATGTATGTATGTATACATGTATGCAATTCCCTTAAGTATGTATGTATTAAATCAAGGTACCATAGCGCATTTAGAAGAAAAAGGCTGAAGTTATGCATTTTCCAGCCAAATGAAAATTTACGTTTTCCTTAAAAAGTGCATGAATTTTAGAGAAAAATTTCCGACTATTTCAGCCTGAATCTCTAAGGCGAAACTTTACAAAAAGCGTTGCTATGTTTACTCCAGTCAAGCGGTGTCACTGTCGTTAATTTTCATGACCAAATTTTCACTTCTGAGCGAGATTCCCCTTCGCGTTTGATTAATCTTACACATTAGGCATATATAATAAATTATAGTTCAAATTTTCTTACCATAGAATTATCTATTCGTAATTTTAATCTAGGCATTTCTAAACCGCTAGTTTAAACATAAAGATAGGAGAAACATTTTGCGAGAATTGCGTCAGGTGTGAAGGTATTCAATATAGCCTTCTTCTTTTCTTTCCCTTCAGGCTAGGATTATTCCCTCTGGCGAGGGGTCAGCCACTCGGATCCTTCTCCTCCACTTGTCTCTGCTTCCGGTGTCTTCTCTCTTCAATTTGAGCAGCTTCAGGTCTTGTTGTATCACGTCCTCACATCTTTTCTTCTGTCGTCCCCGACTGCGTCGACCATATACCTCCGCTTGCATGATTCTTTTGACACAGCTACCCTCCTCTTTTCTCATTACGTGTCCATACCACCGCAGCCTGGTCTCCCGTGCTTTGTCAGTGATGCATGTCACACCGACCTTTTTCCTGATGTCCTCACTTCGTTTCATGTCCTTCACTGATATTCCAAGCATCCATCGCAGCATTCTCATCTCTGCTCTTTCCAGCAAACTCTCGTCCCTTTCGTTAATGCCCAGGCCTCTGCTCCATATAGCATTACTGGCCTTATCATCGTTTTGTAGATTTTCCCTTGAGGTGAGTCGGCATTTTGAGGTCGCACAGCACACCTGATAATTCTCTCCACTTCTGCCACGCTACAGTAACTCTGATTCTGTTCCTGACGTCCTGCTCGCATCCTCCCTTCGCATTCATCGTCGATCCCAGATATTTAAACGTTTCCACCTGCTTCAGTGGTTCTCCTGTGGTGCTCTTTATCTCCACTGTCTCCGCTGTTTTGGAGCATACCATGGTCTCTGTTTTGTTTATGTTTACCTTGAGGCCCTTGCTCTCCACTGCCATCTGCCACTCCGTAAAATGTGTCTGCATCCTCTCCTCTGCATCGGCCGCCAGCACAAGATCATCCGCATACAACATATCCCACGGCACCTCTCTCCTTACATGCTCCGACACAGCATCCATCACAATAATGAACAGTAGAGGACTTAGGCATGATCCCTGGTGCACACCTACTCGTATCTCAAATTTTCCTGTAGATCTATTTCCCACACTGCTTCTTACCGTTGTTCTTGCTCCTTCATACATCGACCTTACCAGGCGCACCAACACCTCCGGAACTCCTTTCTTCCTTAAGCTCCAGTAAACTACATCTCTTGGCACTCTGTCAAAAGCTTTTTCCATATCCACGAAGGTCCAGTATCTTTTGTTGTTTCCTTCTAATACCTTTTCCTGTACCTGTCTCAGTATAAACACTGCATCCATTGTACCTCTCCCTGGTCTAAAGCCAAATTGGTTGTCATGTAGCTCGACCCGTTCTCTGATTCGCCTCTCAATGATCTTTTCATACACCTTTAGTCCAACCTCCAACAGTTTAATTCCTCTATAATTCCCGCATTCCATCACATCTCCTTTTTGTTTGTATAACGCTAGTATTTCACTTTCCTTCAGATCCTGAGGTAGTCTTTCCTGCTTCATGAAGTCGTTCAAGATAACATATAGCCACTCAACACCATTCTGTTCAAGTGCCTTGAACATTTCTGCCGTCATTCCAGATGGTCCCGGTGCTTTGTTGTTCTTCATCATTGCTATTGCTGTCTCGATCTCTTTACAGGTGATTTCCTTCTCTGGGCCTGCTACTGGGTTGGTCTCCTGCAGCTGCTCCTTTGGGTTTTCTTCATTTAGCAGTTCCTCAAAGTATGTTTTCCATCTGGACCTGATTGCCTCCTCGTCAATGAGTATCTTACCATTTTTGTCCTTGATGACATTTACCGCCTGTTTATCCTGTTTGTTTCTTTGTCTTGCCCTTGCTATTTTATATATCTTATCCTCCCCTTCTTTGGTGTCTAGTTCCAGGTACATCTGTTTCAGCGCCCCACTTTTCGCCACTGCCACGGCCCTTTTAGCTTCTTTGCATGTTGCCTTGTATGCTGCTCTCAATACTGCATCTTGACGATTCCTCTGCCAATTATTGAAAGCAGTCTCCTTGCTTTGTATTGCTGCTTGCACCTCTTCGTCCCACCACCAGGTATCTCTCTCTTTCCTGTTCTGACCCTTTGCTGTTCCACATACCAGATTTGTCGCCTCCACCATTTCGTTTTTCAGTTTGTCCCATGACACCTTCTCAGTTCCAGCGAGTTGCGCCTCCACCTCCAGTTTGTAAGCTTCTTTTATATCGCCCTTCAACTTCCAAGTTCTGATAAGTTCCTTCTGCTTGATCCGTTTGCTTTCCTGATGTTGAGACGCCATCATCATATCCATAATCAGCACCCTATGTTGGCTGACCACTGCCTCGCCTGGTATGACTTTGCAGTCACGTATGTGCTTTCTGTCCTCCCTCCTCACCAGCAGGTAGTCAATCTCGCTTGCATATCTTCCACTGCGGTACGTTATTCGGTGTTCCTCTGATTTCCTAAAGTATGTATTTACGATGGCCAAATTCAATGCCTGTGCTGTCTCCAATAATCTATCTCCTTCCTCATTTCTCATACCGACACCGTGACCTCCATGTATCTCCTCAAAACCATCAGCCTCCATGCCCACATGACCATTCATATAAGCGCTCACAACTATGCTCTGTGTGACGGGTATGTTTCTGATCAAAGCTTCCAGATCTTCAATATAGCCTAAATGCTATAAATGAACCTTTAATTGAATCTGTTCAAACAGGTAAAGATGAGTCATCCATTTACTCTCGAGTACATGACTGAAGGCAAAACGACGTCAAGTCAGGTCTCAGAAGATATTAAAAAGAGAAAAGAAAAGGAGGAAGAGTCAGTAGGGCATAGAAGTCAGATAAAGTCAATGCGAAGTACAAGAAATGAGTCGTCGGTCATTGAGGAGAAATGCCAGACCGATGAAGATGAAGAAACTCTTGATGGCGACATGGAAGAGATAAAGCAGGAGATGAATATAACCATCACGGATGATGAAAGATTGAGTTTCATCAAGATCCTGAGAATGGCCATGAGACGCAGGTTGGAGATCTTTGCAGATGAAGTATCCATTGTGGGTCTGAATTATTTGGTCAAACCATCAACCCATAAAATTGGTTCCATTATCCGGAAGGTTGTCTGGACAATGCTTCTACTCTTCGGAATAGGTTTCATGGTTTTCCAGATTTACAGCAAAATATCTTACTACCAGACATACCCAACCATCGTCGACTATCGAGTGGCTTACAACCGATCTCTGCGCTTCCCTACGGTTTCCATCTGTTCAGAAGCCTTAGCGAGCAAGAAGGCAATCCTTTCTTTTGGTAGGCACCGTACTTGACTCAATATTAAACCTAACTCTGTTTTCTTAAAAATTCTTCAGGTCATTTCCAATACTTGCACTTTCCTCGTGTGTCTTGTCACAATTATAAAACTATACTAGGCCTACTATTGCTCTGTCACTATACGCAGTAATCAAGTCGACTACCACTTTTTGTTTTTAGAATTCTTCTGTTGGGTTTTTGATTTACATATTTTAGTATCCTTATGACTGACTACTCCGAACGGATGACGAATGTAATTAATGTCAGATTTTTCTGCCCAAAATCAAAACAGCGCCAAAGAACACAGAGGAGTGATCACTGATCAATCAATCGGATTTACGATAGGCCTAAAAACCGTGATCGCAAAAACGAATTAAAACGCAACGAGTATACAAAATAGCGATCATCATTAATTTTTTCAGCGATTTATTTTGTAGTACATGGCCTTCGCCTAACAAATAAGATAGTACAGAACGAGAAAGAGGGAGAGACAGAGAGATAGAGAGACAGTGTGAGAGAGAGAGATGAAGAGAGAGTGCATAATATACAGCGGATATACAAGGAAGAATACACTAGATAAACTCAAGGAAGAGAGAGAGAGAGAGAGAGAGAGAGAGAGAGAGAGAGAGAGAGAGAGAGAGAGAGGGGGAAGTAAGTGAGAGAGAGAGAGAGAGAGAGAGAGAGAGAGAGAGAGAGAGAGAGAGAGAGAGAGAGAGAGAACAGACAGCCGGACAACAGGAAGACAGAGAGCAGATCGACTATAAAAGCCGAGAAGAGGCAAAGATCATACGCACTGCTTGGTTGCCTAGCAACTGGTTTAGGAATGCTACTTTGGTCAGCCTAGCTAAAGATATCAGAGGCCAATCGAGCCAATGGTGACAAGATAAAACAGACTGCACAGTAGCAGTCAAGCAGTCAGTAAGGCAGTTAGTCAGTCGGTCGGTTGGTCTGTCTTGACTCGTTGTCGTCGGGGTCGTCGCGGTTGAGTTTGGTTATGTCGTTGTGCTATCATTACACGAAATAAAGACCTTGAAACATCCAGAGCTTTGTTGCTCGGCAATCTGGTTGAACAATTCTTACTTGCTGAACAACCATCGTCACTGACGTCACTAGGCTGACGGAGAACCAAAACCATCCTTCCTACAACTCTCGAACAGCGACGGACTCCACATCGGACACCAACATCTTCATCCAAGACGACCGATGAGCCAGCCCGAGAACAAGACCGTCGGCCGCTACTATCTCCGAACTGGTAAACCCGCTACATCCATATTATCCACGCCTTCCATACATCCTTCACTTCGGCTCCAGACTCTGTTAGACAATCCGCTGCTCCACCCATTGTTAACACCAACCCGTCGTCTTGGACCCATCTCTCCAGCGCCAATCGTTCAACCGTTCAACTCCATTCACCCACTCAACGTCGTGGACTTCTCCTTCATCAACCTCCTCGTCACCATCATTACAATCCGATCCATTCGATTCATCCGATTCATCAGACTCAGACGATATGGCCAGCGGGTCCAGCACACTCAACCCCGCGCCATTCACCGGGCGAGAGAAAGAAGACATAATGGAGTTATGTTAAAAAAATTGAGCTGTGGCTGACCTTTCGAAAACTAGACGAAGACGCGAATGTGGCAGCGCTGCCACTGCTACTGAAAGACGGGGCTGCTGTGTGGTATAGCATACAACCCACAGCGACCCGTCGGGACCTCAACGAACTCAAAGCCACTTTGATGGCCCTCTATGACATTACGGCCCATGCATCACCGACGAATGGAAGCGGTCAGGGGACTTGTGACAGCTAAAGCAGTTGCCACACCAATCAACACATAATTTTTAACGCTAGTCCAGCTTTCGGCGCAGAAACTTCACGTCGCAGACAGCCAAATCTTTCTTGTCGCTCTCAATGGTCTGCGTCCAAATTTGCGGTAGCACGTCATCTAGCACGATCCCACTAGCATCGACGGTATTCGCAAATGGGGTCGGCTGACCGAAATCTCATTAGATGACAACAAGGACGCGGAGTACAGCCCACGTGTGACTGTTAAAAGAGGAGTTAAAGAAACTGCAACTAACAAGCCTCGCCGCTCGATCCCACTCGCGCACACCTACACAGCATCAGGTGGCATTCTCGACGCCACCCAATAAAGCCTACAACAACGATCGGCAAGCCGACGCCTTCCCCAGAAGGCAGCAGCAGGCGCCACGTTCACAGGGTAACAACTACAACTCATCCGCAGACAGCTACCAACAACAACAGAGACGACTGAAGCCCACCTGGTGAACAAATCGGAACCACTTGGCACCTGCATGTGGCTACTGTGGAGGTAATTATGCTCCTCACGGTTTTTGAAGAGCCCAGGGGGTTTATTTGTCATAATTGTTCCAAGCGCGGGCACGTCCAGACCGTTTGTCGGGCAGCCCGGGGTCAGTACGGTCCACGATAGGGACGCGCCCCCACCCCGCCCGTCGGCAGACGGACGCGAATCACATGATCAACAGCCAAAGCAACCCCATTACCATGTGCCGAAGTATTATCCAAGTATAGGCCTAAATACGCAATAAAACTGTTAGGGAATTATTGGAGTAGGGTGAAAACTTTTCTGTGACATCTGCCGAATTTTCGAAAACACTCAAAATCCCAATTCAAAATTTGACAGACACGAATATAACGTAGCTGATGGTCGATCAATCGCTGTTCTAGACAAGGCTAAATTTTCCGTGAAGGCTAATGGTCTAGTTATGCCATGTGGAGTTCTTGTTTTACCCCAAATTGGGTACAATTTAATTTTGGATTTAAATTTTCTGGAGGCAAATAAGGCAAAGATCGACTTTGACAACAGGATTGTCACCTTCTTCAACAATCTCACTGAAGTCCATTTGTCTTCTTCTAATCACTCCAGGCTGACCAATTCTGTCTGCACACTAAATGCAACCATCAACTCCAAACTGGAGGATGGTAACATCCGCGCAAACTGGAGGATGGTAGCATCCGCGCAGCTGTCCGTATCTTGTGCGATCAAAGCCATCCCGCACCCCAGACTGAAGAGAATCTACAGATTCTACTTGAGAAACACCCGGTGGACCCCCACCCAGATGATCTGCTACATCTGTGAGACTCAAAAGCCACCACCCCTCTTCAGATCACGGAATCTGATGTGTTGGAGGCAATTCGCTCGTTCCCGACGGGTTCCTCTGGAGGACCAGATGGTTTTCGTCCTGGACATCTCCTAGATCTTGTGAACCATCGCGAGTCATCTGCTGAGCTACTGAGTGTGCTAACCGACTTCGTCAACCTCCTGTTGCGCGTCGGCTGCCCCTTGGAGGTGAGGCCCATTTTGTTTGGTGGCAACCTCATCGCCCTCTCCAAGAAGGCAGGTGGACTTAGGCCCATCGCCATCGGTTACATCTGGAGACGTATCGCAGCCAAATGTGCGAACAAATTCGCAGTGGGCAAGTTAACATGGTTTTTTGCCCCGCTGTAGGCTGGCATTGCCACGCCTGCTGGTTGCGGAGCGGCGGCACATGCAGCTCGCAGGTTCATCACTGATCTACCCGATGATCATGTTTTTGTCAAGCTTGACTTCGCTAATGCGTTTAACAGCCTGCGTCAAGCTGAAGGCCACGCTTGAAGCTTGAAGCTACGCCCTAGATTTACCGTTGTGTCCATCAGGTTTATGGGACCGCCTATCTTGTTTGATTTGGCCAATTCTCGATAATTTATCTTCACTAATGGGGCCCCATCAAGGTAGCCCTCTCGGCTCTCTACTGTTTTGCCTGCCTCTGCAACCCATTCTTCGCTCTCTGCAGTCGACATTCCGATTAGGATACTTGGAGGACCTCTCTTTGGGAGGTCCGGAGGAGACAGTAGCTCGGGATGTCGAACTGATTCACGATCGCGGTGCTGCAATGGGTCTCCATCTGAACTGCGGCAAATGTGAGTGGTACTCCCGCAGCGGGGGCTTCGGGGACGATCACCGATGGTCGGATTTCCAGCGCCTGGACAGAGACTCAATGATTCTACTTGGTGCACCTCTCTTTAAGTTTTACGGTAAGAAAATGGGACTTCGAATATTAATATCATTATCTCAAAACGTCGTAATGGTATCTCTTAGATATTTTGCAGAATGATACAATGGATAATTATGTTCAATCTGATATATTGGACAAGACGCTCAGATAAAAATTGTTTAAGTTATAAGGCGTCAAAGTTGTTGCATTTCTATTGGACCACCCTGTATATATGTATATTTATATATATATATATATAAAATGGTGTGTGGCGGATTTTACATAGGCCCTCAATCAGATCTAACTCTTCCCACGCCATACTCTTCTCCTGTCCGCAATATTGGAATTATTTTCGATAAAAACCTTACTTTTTCCGACCACATCACCCAGCTATCCCGCTGTAGCGTTCATGATGGTTCTTAAACAAATGATTAATATTTAATTATAAGTAAAGGCTAAGCTATGCAATTTACTGGCGTTTTCTAATTAGGCCTAATTAATATTAATATGTGGCTTAGCAATATAAAATGTGTATACGACAATTACTGTACTGGAGCTATAAAACTACGCAATCAACAGTTGCTTAGTAACGATCAACGTTACGTAATCCAGCAGACGGCATAATTTTTATGACGCTGAATTTGAGCAAACGAAGGAATGGAGCAAGGCAACGTTGATTCGGGTCAAGATGGCTGACGAGAAAACACGTAGATTTGCGAATGTTTTCGTGTAAAGTCATAATTCAGTCGGCGCCGATGATCCGTGTGAGGAGAAAGTTAGACAAGTTAGTGATGTTTAGTGAAGCCAGATGGGTTGGGGTTGAGGAGTTAGTTGGAGAAGAGCTAATCATAATTATAGAGCATATTATAAATTTATAATTAATTATTTATGCGTGTGTGTATTGATTTGACAGGTAATTTGCTCATGTTTGAATTAGCCCACTCTGTCACTTATTTTCTCATTTTCAAGCTGCCGTTAATGTTGCTAAAGAGAGGATATGCTATACTCGTGATCAAATAATACAACCTGACAACTCTCTGTCAACCAAACTGATAGTGATAATTCTAATGGATGAACAGACTTATTGAAAACTCAACTCTTTTCATGTGTAGGTGTCTATGTTGCCTGCTCCCTACGGCGAATGTCTTGACACCAAGAACTACACGTTCCTGGGATGCATAGGGCGATGTCTGGGGAATTATTTGATATCCTTATGTGGATGTCGACCGAAGGATTACAACGGTATTTAAGTTCTTTAAGTACCGTAATCTAATTTCTCAATGCAAAATCTTTTGTATAATATTTTGTTTGTCTGTGTGTATGCAAGCGTGTTTGTATGTTGCAAAGGATCAATGTTAGACCTATTCTTGTTGTTGGTATGCGTACACTCTAACAGTTCTAACCAGGCTTATAAGACATGTTAAATATGTTATGTAGAAAAATATCAGTAGCCTAGGAATAGGCTAGGATCTGGAATAACTTTGCTAACACTGATAATTATTCAATAATCGCATTGCTCGTCTTCTTGCGCAATGCTTCAGCATTCGAATTTATCACCTCTCTGTTCAGTCTCACAACGAGTTCAACGGATGTCATGGCTGACGTCATCCACATCGCTAACCATTTAAACATTCTACGTCATCACATATTTTTATCGCGCATCCGATTTCTTTTTAAAACTACAAATGCTTTGATATCGTATCCATTTTCCATTTTCATCCGCCAAAATTTCTCACGACCATTTTTTAACCATCCGGTCGAAATTTCATGGAAATTTGCCATTCTCATCCGCCAAAATTTCTGACGACCTTTTTTAAGTCATCCGATCGAAAATCGTGGAAATATTTCAGTTTTGCATGTAAAAAAGACGGATGATCTTTTTTAGGAGGGGCTTAGCCTTTTATATGGGGCTTAGCCAGTGGCGGCGCTAGGGGGTTAGGGGGTGGCTTAGCCCCCTAAAAAGGCCATTCATTTTTCCCATGTAAAAATAACATTTTTGGACGATTTACCCCCTTTAGCCTCCCCCCCAAACTGAAATCCTGGCGCCGCCACTGGGATTATCCCCTAGCCCCCTATCGCCGCCATTGTTGCTGCTGCTAATTCCTAGTAGGCCTAATGTCTTTTTTTCTCCTTGGAAGTTGTCGACACTTCGAAACAAACTGACCAGCGTCGACTTCCTCCTCTGCGTTCTACGCAATAGCTGCAGCTGCAGGAATATCGGCACCTGGAATTGGCATCTAAAAACGAATTGATGGAGCGAGTGCCGACCGCATCAGCCTCAAATTGTCGATTTTTTCCAGCACCGCAATAGTGATGACCCATATAAAAGTAAATGAATGGATGCAGTGACCGTTATTATGAGCGCAAAGGAATGAACACTGCAATGTGCTGTGTGTATCAGTCACTTCAACACTCCGCTCGTATAGAGACACTGACAGAGACAAAGACAGGCACGAACAATACACACAGAGTGAGAGAGAATGAGAGATAGACAGACAGAGACCTCTCTCTCTCTGTCTCTCTCTCTGTCTCTGTCTGTCTGTCTGTCTGTCTGTCTGTCTGTCTCTCTCTCTCTCTCTCTCTCTCTCTCTCTCTCTCTCTCTCTCTCTCTCTCTCTCTCTCTCTCTGACAGACCTCCGACAGACAGACGCACGCAGACACAGCTAGAATTAGAGGTAGCGGAAAAGAAAGCAGATTCATTTCAAGCATCATTCCTCAACGCTGGAATTGACTGATCGGATAAGGACGATTAAAGTGATGATTGTATGCACCTCTGGTCGGGCACTAGGATGAACCTAGACCTCCATGGATGAACGTATACCCTAAGGACGGCCCCTAACGTACAACTAATGTTGATGTCTACTACGGGCCAAATGCTCTCACATCCGATGACCCATACAGTCCCGACAGACACGACACATGCGTATCATTATTTTATCATATCCGTCGTATCCAGGCTAGGCCTACATATCAAATCAAATCAAATCATTTTATTCTGTAACCAATCACTTATTACAGTCAAACAAAATTACATGTAACATATTCAATTGGGAATGGCCACAAGGATGGGCCCTGAAGGGATCACTGACCCCGCTAATAGGGACACCTACATACTTGTGAAACAAAAGGATGGGACGGCCGACAATTGCTATTAACTAAGAGGTGAATTATTACAATGATTACAACTATACTTCAGATATCTTAACTAAACAAGAGAAAAAAGTAAACTCTTAACTAGATAAGAAAGAGTAAAGATTAGTAAATGCAAAACAAGTATGCGCGAGTGGCTTAAATAGACCATCATTATGATACTTCATAACACATTGTTGCTATTACCAACTAGGTGAGAGCGTAACTTTTTCTTACATAATGATAATGATGGAGATTGCCTGACTTCTAGAGGGATTTTATTCCAGATTGAGGGACCAGTGGCTCTAATAGAGAATAGACGGGAATTAGTGCGAGCAAAGATGCTTATGTAGTTCGACGAGTTTCTTGTTGAATGAGAATGGATCTGTGAACCAAGATTAAAGAATCCCTTGAAAACAGGAGGGAGCAAACTGTGGTCAAAGCGGTACATAAATTCTCCTGATTGATAGAGTTTAATCTGCTCAAATTTTAATATGTTAAAATCACAAAATAATGGGGTAGTATGCGATAAATATGCAGTACCAGCCACTTTGCGACATATGGTCAGACTATACAATCTGAAACTGACTATAAAAAGGGAAAGGTATACATGAAACTTTTTTGCTTAATAAACTTGTGGACCCTTTGGATTTCGGGGGCCGTGGATTTTGTCCACCTTCGTTACATGGTTGTTACGTACGCCACTGAACATATGCCTGAAGGTCGTCTGCATAAAATCGACTCAAGACAGAACCAGCCGCTAGGAGAGGACCAAGGTCTGCAGTATAGATGCTGTAAAGCAAAGGACCCAGACCAGAACCTTGTGGCAAACCAAATGGAGCAGGAGCCCAAGGCGACCTAGCAGATCCACAAGCCACAACGAAAGAACGGTACTGGAGATAGGAGGTAAGCCAAGCAAAAAAGTTGCAATGGCATAGAGGCGCAAAAGAGGTAGAAAGCCCTTCTAGGAGAATATCATGGTCCACTGTATCAAATGCAGCACTAACATCAAACAGTGCCAAAAGAGTAACCTGTGACTTATCAATGGCCCATAAAAATTAATGTCGGAAAGAAGGCGCAGAAGTAAAGTCTCTGTAGATTGACCTTTCCGAAAACCTGATTGAAAGGTTGGCAGAAGGTTATTGCTATGAAGGTAGAGGGTGAGACTGGTGAGTTGAGCAGCTACAACCTTTTCAATAATTTTTTAAAGAAATGTTACATTTGCAATTGGTCTAAAATTAGTAGGGTCTTCCATGTCAAGACCATCACACTTTGGCACTGGGACCAGGATTGACCATTTTTGTGATACAGGTAGGATGCCTTCACGGAGGGAACTATTGCAGACCCAGAATACCGTTAGAAATGGAACCAAAATATCGACGAATTCTTGAAGGATGAGTGTAGGAAGCGGGTTCAAATCGCATGTTTTTGGTGCAGAATCCAAGATGAGACATCGTAGTTTGTTGACTTAATTGTGACTGAATCCAGTGTACAGAGCTCACATATCATACCATTTTATATTCCGTCATTTCATACCATAATTTTATCATATCATACCATATCTGCTTACATGCGTGATGTTTTGCATTGGCTTCCAGTCTCGCAACCCATCTCGTACAGAGTTGCAGCACTTGTTTGTCGGTGCCTCACTGGTATTGCCCCGTCCTACTTATCTGATCTCTGTCGCCCTGTCTCTGACATAATTTCCCGTCGAGCTTTACGCTTTTCGGCCAATGGAGAGCTGCTGGTCCCTCGAACCCGCTCTGCTACTATACAGCATCGAGCTTTCTCGGTTGTTGGCCCGTCCACATGGAATGGGCTCCCGTTTGCACTACGCTTACTACCTCGGAATAATTTGCCTGCTTTCTACCAGACCTATCTTTTTAACTGTGGCTGGGCTGGGAGCGCCTCTGAGTAGGCTTCTTGGAGGGGCGCTATGTAAGCTTTCGGAATGGATGAACGGAATGATTGAATATCGTATCATGCCATATCATCGTTGATCGCTTTTGGTCTCTGCTGCTATTCATAGGAGCTCCTTGGGCCTTCACAAACTAATGTCCGCCTACGCCGAACATAATTATGAGTTAAACCGGTTTTATAAATAGCAGGTGCATGTGAGCGGCCTCATGAGTGGTAGGCAAGTGGAAAGTTAACAAGTTAACAAGTTAAATTTTTAACTCCAAACATTGGTTTTGCTAATAATAATTTTTAGTACTACCTATCCCACAGTTTATTGACGAAGTTCATTTTAAATATTCATATTGTGTTTTTAGTACCAGGCGAAATGTGTTCTCTTGACATGCAGTATAACTGCGTATCAAAAGGAATGAGAGCGTTTATTACCTTGGGCGTCTGCCGCAAGTGCGATTGTCCTCTTCAATGCTACGGACCCACTTATCCACATTCAATCTCAACAAGTCCTCTGTCAGAGCATTTCCTTGACTACGTGTCGCAAAAGTCGAAGTTCAAGGGACGGAATCTGACGATGTCTAGACTGAGCAAGGAACTCGTCTACCTGGATATCTTCTTCTCTGATCTAAACTACATCGACATCCAAACAACTCCAGCCTACGATCTCCTCTCACTGGTTTGCGACATTGGCGGAACATTGGGACTGATTCTTGGAGGAACAATTCTTACTGTTGCAGAGCTTGTTCAGTTCTTTGTCCAGATATTTAACGAAGTTATAACTTCTGCCAGGTTTGCAAAAATGCAACGTCGTTGAAGACCCATAAGTGAAGCACATCATTTGATGCAGCTATTTCTATTTTTAATCCCTTTCTATACAAAGTAGGCGCAGGGTGTGAATTGTGGGAAAATAACGGGGTGGGGAGTGGGCAAACTTGGAATTGGTGTGAAAAAGACTTTTCTGTGGGGCTCTAAGAAAGACGGTGGAGTTGAACCAAACCCCCACAATTCTCACCCTGAGTAGGATAGGCGTGACGTAACAGCTGCACTCTGTCGACCCATTAGGGTTTTAATGCGTTTACAAGTTATATTCGTTAAATTAGGAAACGATTGTTGCACCGTTGTTTTTCAGTCGATGTCAGGACCTCAGCTATTTATAGGTACCGGCACTATTTAGATTTCACGGGATTTTATATATCAAATGTTTGAACGGCGTAGTCCTACATCTGGAAATCAGAATCCAGGTTCACAGTCTACACCGGTAACACTGTTAGGCTATAACACATCTTACGTAAGTAGTAGATAATGTAGCACACATCTACTACTTACGTATTAACTTGTAGGGCCTACACTGGTTTGCAACATTGGCACATTTGTAGCACTTGCTGTGATCCGTGAATTCACCTTTTCCACTTAACATCGTCAACTTGACAGATGCCATACATTACTTTATTATCGTTAGACTACTATGCTTTATTAGTAGGTCCACACCTTTGTTTTAATCGGAATGCCTAATAATCTATTTTGATGTCTCATTGTGCGTCTGCGAATTGAGTAATAAAAGGCTATACTTACTTACTTTCGGGAAAATTAATCTGTTGACATACAATTTCATTTCTCCCATTCCAGGGCCCGACGTTGAGCCATAAACCTGTAGGGCCTATATAATGTAAGCAATATCCTACATCATTTATTTATGGCCTATGCATTATACTACAGCAGGTAAATAATTAGGCTATGGATAAACCTGATATTCTTACTTTTTTAAACCGGAGGGCAGAGTCGCAGCTTTTATTGGTCGCAGGCGGATGAGTAGCACAAAACGCAACCAGCCGAAGCCGCCGAGCGTGATTAGTCCTAGATCAGTGGTTACCAACCTTTTTTGACTGTAGGGCGACTTTTTCTAAGTTGGAAGGCACGATGGCCGCTTTTTCTTAGTTGAAGGACATTAAGGGGCCACAAGGCTGAAGTTTAATTAAATAAAAGCACATGAAATTGTTTTAATTGAATCAAAATAGAATATCTGATGTCAAAATAAAAGAATTTTTAATAGAAAATAATTGTGTTATCTCCTGTCCAAATTGTTAATTTTTCACATGCTTTTGTTAATTCTTTTGAGAGACGGACGGCCATTTTTTAGGCCTGGCGGACCACTTTTGGCCCGCGGGTTGGGAATCATCTAGATCACGCGAAGTCCAACATGCTACAACTAATAACTGCTGATCAGCAAGTGGGGTTTTCAGTTGGTCACACACCTTATCCAACAGACATGGCGGAGTTTGGCTTCTCTTCTTGAGGGGTGGGGGTCTAATGCATGATTTGCCCTGATGGGTTTTTGGGCGGACGAGCGAGCGGCCTAAATCAATTGCGTGATCTGCAAGTTAGTCACATACCTTATCCAACAGATCATGAATGGAACAGGATATAAATAATACACAACGTCCAAAAGAAAAAGACCTGCAACCTCACTAACTGTGAGAGTCGGGTTGTGTGGTGCTACGTAATTGATGCTGTCCTGGGACTAGGCCTAGTTGACATGCAGTTAAACTTGAATTTTAAATTAGGGCTACTATAAGAATCCTTAGGGGGAGGGGAGCTAGTTGGCAGTCATCAAGTCAGAGATGACAGAATCCTTCTAATAGGGGACCTAGTTGGAGGATTGAACTACTTGACAATAAGAGTCCTCTTTGACATAGTATAGATGGCGTAGACTAATGCAATGCGCTTTGTTGACAGTACTTCAACCTCGATTCTGAGCTCTAATAGCATTAGGCAATAGGCACCCTGTAGTCCAAACAACGGGTTGATAGTTGATACAGCTGTCTAATTTAAGGATAATATTATTTGAGATTTAAAAAACAACATGAAGGATACTATACAACAAAACCGATTCTGTCGGCATGAACAACGTCAAAGAAACATCTCATTTTGCCTTTAAAATTTAAATTAACAATAAAATGTGCAAAGTCGAATGATTAAAAAGCAGTCGTCTAGAAATTAGCCCTTGATTGGCGCATCTGAGAAGCAGAACTTCACGACGTATGGATTTTGTCCATCTGCAAAACATCACAAAATGAAAAACTTGTACAGTGTACACTAATAAAAAGAGACTTATATTTGGAAAATTCATTCAGTGCATCCAGTATGAAATGAAATAAAATTAATGATCCGCAGCTGCACCTGTTTCCAGACATTTAAAATAACTTTTACTTGTCTTCGTGGCCACTTATAATGTTAGTCCTCAGTCAAACGACTTCAGATATAATGTAATGGTTAAGAACAACAGGATAGAAATTCCTGGATAATACAAAGTCACAAACATGACAACATGTTCCAATAAGTCTTAAAGAGAGCTCTTCCATTCAACAGCAACACTACTATCTAGAAACGAAAAGAAATCATTAAACATCAGAAATCTTATAAAACAGTACAAACTTGGGTTTGGAATTTGAGTGTGGTTTGCAGCAGTAATTGCCTCAACACTTTCCGCCTTGTTGTCCCACTCCAGCAGTCCAGTGCTGCTGCGCTGAGCTACAATGCAACGATCAGACCTTAAACCAAGTTAAAAGATACTCAGCAGATTTACAGGACCGTGTTCAGACAAAATTCTCCATTGCAGCTCCTTCAAGAAATATGAACCTCTAAGCAATGAAAGTGAGAACAGGTCTATGCTCATCACAATATTTTAGCGATCTTGGAGTGACACTTGACCAAGAACTCAGTTTCTCACAACATGTTAACCTAGTAACGCGAAGCTGCTATTACCAGCTCCGCCAGTTGCGTGTTGTCATGCGGTCCCTATCTCATGATGCCGCTGTGGTCCTTGTCCACGCCTTCGTAACTAGCAGAATTGATCATTGCTGCTCAATCCTTGCTGGTCACCCATCTAGCTTAATAGGGCGTCTTGACTGGGTCATGCGCTCTGCTGCTCGGCTTATTGGTCATATCCCAAAATTTGCCCCAATTTCTGCCTACAAGCGTGATGTTCTGCACTGGCTTCCAGTCTTGCAGAGCATCTCGTACAGGATAGCAGCACTTTTCTGGCGGTCCTTAATTGGTAGTGCTCCTTCCTACTTATCTGATCTCTGTCGCCCTGTCTCTGTCGTAGCCTCTCGTAGAACTTTATGCTCTTCGGCCAATGGGGAGCTGCTGGTCCCTCGAACCCGCTCTGCTACCAGACAGCGTCGAGCCTTCTCGGTTGTTGGCCCGTCCACATGGAATGGGCTCCCGCTTGCACTACGCTTACTACCTCGGAATAAATTGCCTGCTTTCTACAAGTTGCTCAAGACCTATCTTTTTAGCTGTGGCTGGACTGGGAGCGCCTTTGAGTAGGCTTCTTGAAGGGGCGCTATATAAGTTTTCGGAATGAATGAATTTGTATAATACGTGCTCTGGATATGCACTTGTAACACTAATGATGAAATATTAAAAACCAATATTAAAATGCAAATTGAAAACGTACACACTGAACTAACATAACAAACTATGCATTTCCCCAAAAACTAAATACCCAGAAATAAATAAACAATTTAGTAAGAAATTTCACAAAATTAATCGAGTAAGAACCATGAAAAGTTTAGCATTTTTAACAATAAACACTACTATTAGAGAAAAAAGCAGTCTGTCAAGTGATTGTAAAATGTAAACTCACTTTTTGATGGGAAAATCTTGATCTTAGTGGGTGCCTTAACATTGCAATCGGTGAATACCTGTCAAGCACAAAGTTCTGTCATTATCCCTACAGATTTCCCGGGATTGCCTCTTGGATTATAGTCATTTACACTAATTTTCACTGGACAAAATCACACATTACAATTGGACAATATGACGAACAATGAACTGAAACATAGAATGCTATTACCATGATGACACTTTACAGAGGCTTTTAAAATAGATTGCACCAAAAACATTGATTTAAAATGGGAAAGGTCATGGCCTGGTGACCTCTGTCTCCCTAAGTTTCCGCCCATGCACTATAACCTAATAAGAATTCGATTAGAAAATCAATTTAAGAAGTGCTGTTAATATGGTCTAGAAATATAATGCAGACACATATCATTCGCTTTAGAAAAAAGAATTAAATAAAACTGTTAAACTAACCTTTGTAAAGTCGGCCTCGTTGATTGCAGGAGGAGCATTAAAGAAGTACAAGACCTTTGATGCCGACTGAATGCGTAACAAAGAGTTAAGAAAAGCACATCATATAATATTAAAGGAAACCGTTTTAAAACCCATTACAACACAATCCCAACAACAAATCCTCCTTCATAACTCCATGTTTCAACTGATAAAATTGTGGTCTACAATTGAACTGCGGCAGAATTGACTGCACAGAGCAAACTGTAGATCTATGTCAAGTCAAATAAGCCTTCTCGAGTTGATAAGTGCAAAGAGTGAATAAAGTTAAAGACAAATTATCTAACAGAGATTGCAAAGGATATGATTCTTTGCAGTAGCTTCTGGAGTAGTGAAACGGTTGTTCTGGCTGCCCATGAAATCCACAAAGGAGACTGTTCCATCAGAAAGAACAACTGGGTCTGGAACATCCTGGATGAAGGCCTGTTTTGAGTAGCTGTAACAAAAGAAATTCTTAGTGAAAAGAACATTAAAATACAGTGAATCACACAACCAATTAATTTTTTAAATAAAATATTGCAAAATATTATGTTCTATTATATTCTTTCAATATCTGATAACACACCAAACTCTGTGAATTTTCAAAACTTGTTATCATACATTTGCAATACCAGAGCCATTTCCAATTAATCTGTAAAGAAAACAAAACAGTCCTAAGTTACAATTAAGTTAGAGACAGCTACATATCTTGAAACAGCATACAATGCTACACTAATGAAACTGATAAAATTCTGATTCAGTCACTGACCCCATCAACATTTTGTGGCCAAAAACAAAGCATCCGTTAATGTTCTTGATTGCTCGTTCACACGATGCGTTGTCTCCAAACTGAACCATCGCAACTCCATCTTTGCTCTTCAAGAATTTCACCTGAAAATTCGTATTCAGAAAAGCACTTTTAGAGTTCTTCCTCATACGGAAAAATTAAGTTTACAAATTTCGTTTCAGCTTTAGAAAATGACCTGCAATGACAGTATGTACGAGCACCTCTGAGTAGCATTCTTGAATGGGTGCAGGGGCGGATCCAAGGGGTCACCCGGCCATGAACCTTCCCATTTGAAATTTACACATAACATCCCCCTTCATTGCTTAATGAGTCGTATGAAAGAAGGTTTTGGCACAACATGCTCATGTACTTCAGCAATTAAGGCGGCTTTGAATTCATGTCCTGTTGATGCTCCTCCAACAGTTCATACATGCTGAATGTATCGGCCACACTTCCAATTTATAGTGCTAAAGCCAAAAGACTTGAAAAGAGCTTTTTCGAAAGTAGAGCAATCGTCAACTACTATCCAGAACACAACAGAATACCAATTTGATGTTTTATTGATGTTGCAGGCTCATTGTGAAATAATACCAGATAACGAGTCCACAACAAGTTATTTCGTAATCTAGACATCTTCAAGGGAGGGCAGAAATAACAGTTTTCCACAGAAAACGTGACAAAATGATAATGGTTTTTAAACGCTGTCTGCAGTATAGTATTACATGAACTGTGGTAATATACGGTGATATATAATGTCATATTCACTATCATAATAATCATATGATAAAATTTTTTTTAGAATAGGTATAATTTACTGTTAAATTTTGCACAAATGCTATTTTTTTTAGAACTAGTAATTATTGGTTTCTTTCCAATAAAATGCTCATATCTCGGGTTATAAGGTGAGTTGAGAGCTGAAAATAGTCATCCTGACCCACAAATTCGCATGAGAACCTAAAATAAATTTCATGTTGCGAAATGAATCGGCGTCTGAGCCTTTCTTGGGAAGGACATCCATACATACAGATCTTAGACTTATAGTATAATACTCCATCAGCAGCAGAACTGAGTTGCCGAACTTGATACATAAGGAAATTATAATTGTAATAATAATTATATTTAAATTGAAATCTGAAACCTCCGTTTTTTTTCAGCACTGAAATACTAAAATACTTTTGCAAAGATGGCAATCTTGAAATGGTACCACTACAATTTGGAAACTCAATAAGAAATTATTATTTTAAGTTTATTTATTGAAGTCATTGCAATGTGGAAATAAAATTCTGGTTGGAAAGGGGCACATCTCCTCCCAAACCCCTCTCTCAGCACTGCGTGCCTTGGCGATTGACCTTCTGCCACTCGTCCCCGCCTTCCCTAATTGATCCCTCATAAACTTTCTAATCCGTCACCGAACGGGTGCTATATAAATTCGCGAAAACTCGTTCAAACGTGGTTCTTGAAAAAGCTGCAAAAGACAGCATCATACAAGTCAGATTTATGGAAAGAAAAGTAAGTCAGTACAAGTTGCCAATCTAATGATGTCTATATAATTGGAGGCACATAAATAGTCTGACAACTGGAAAGGTGCAATATTGCATTGTAGATTAATACTGGTTGCAATTTACCCTGACGACATTTCCATAGAGGCAGAAGAGATTGAAAATTCTCTGGCAGTTCATCTTTTCTTTGTTCAGTCCATAGACCATCAGCACCGATCCCTGTTGGAGCATGGAGTTTGATCCATTGTCATTTCCAGCAGCAGGGGCCACTGGTGGCTGTTGGTAGTGCTGCTGCTGCATTCCAGGTGCAGGCCCACAGAGCGGCATGTTCTGTCTTTGAGTCTGTCCATTTCGGTCAGCAACATGTGACGGTCCACTGGCAAACTGAGTAGGAAGAGGAAGCAATGGCTGACCTTTTGCACCTGTGTCTTTGTCTTTTTCTACAAAAATGCATCGGGATTTCAAGAAACATATTTTCACACAAGCATAAGTCAAATTTTGCAACCACAAAAATTGCTAGGTTTACAGTAGCACCAGACAGCAAAAAGTTAACAATCAGGTACATCAATTCCTCTGTGATACTTAACTATGACAAATGCTGGAAAAATGTTACAGGAAAATCTTTACAGTGATGTAAGAATTCAAACAATTCATAACAATTAGAGATGCCTGCAATGAAGGAAATCATAAAATATGCTCAAGAATGCTGTCGTCTGACCTACAAAATAAATATAAACCACAACAAGTTAAATAAAACACTTTTAAAGTTATTAAAAAAAAAACAGAAGGCCATAAAATGCTGAAATCAAATCTTATTCAATCAGGTATCCAGAACGTCTTCCCATCACTAAAATTAACATAACTTTAAAACTTAAATAACAAACATACGTTTTAAATTTAAGATCTGTTCATGACACAAAGAGAATTACTGTAGTCCATTTTAAATCGCCATTAAAGACCAGAAGATGCTTAACAAGTATGCTGTACTGGTTAAACTGACAAAACACATCTCATAGAAAATCTATTAAGAAGAAGTAGGTAGTGTGTTGCTAGAAAAGTTAACAAATTAGCATAAAATTAGCACATTTTAACTTACTGAGCAGTAAAACCACAAAAACAAAGTTCAAAAAGACATACAACAGCAGGATAATTATGCATACTCATTGTGAATCACATACAAGAAACAAATGCCACCCATTTTATGCATTTTCATGTTTCCAAAAGATAGCCAATACCTGAGCAAAATCTGAAGTCATACAAGATATCTGACTGGCACTTCAGCAGCACGAGAACAGTTTACCATTGAAAGACCAGACAGAGCTGAACATGTAACTCCTGCACAACAGCACATCACTCATCATATCAAAGTAAAACTCCACTTTCTATCAAGTAAAGCAAAGCTGTGTCTATCATGATTTGAACATTTGAAGCAGACCATAAGTGAGCTAAGAAGTGCTCATAATCATTGTATATTCCATGAATTAAGAGCTTTATTATATCTGATGCTTAATATTAATCATTGCCTTGTCCGTGTCTGCTGACATAAGAACTTAATACATGTATTTATAAATAAGTGTTTCTGTCCATTATGGAGTTGATAATAATTTGACATAAGAGGCAAGGTCTATAAGTTTATCCCACTGTAGGCCAGCAACGGCTGTGTGAAGTTCCAGTAGATTCATTGAAAAGTTAACAGTGATATAACTTGTACTTTTTTCAAGTTTGCATTGTTATTTATTGAATTCATAGCTGACATGAACTACAAGATCCAAAATAGCCACAATGCACAAAATCATTTTACTCAATGACTGGCAATCAACTATATAGAAAACCATGTAAAACCTCTACTTCGAAATGGACTGGGCAAAATAATTCATGAATTTTTTGAAAGTTTATACTTTATCAGCTCTCTAAATTCTTCTGAGTACAAGAGTATTAGGCCTATAGATAAAACCCATTCAAACAACATTTGTAGGTATGTGTATGTCATTTCCATGTCACAGACCACAGAATGAAGAGAGCTTTACTGTATCTAATGCTTAATATTAACTTGTCATGTAATCAAACTTTTTAGTTCTTAGCACTGACACTTTGAAAATGATCAGTTGTCAAAGCAGTTGAAGTTACAGGTAAATTATTTTATGTCTGTTTATAAGAACGAACATTGTAATTAGCTGATCATGAAAGTGTAGCAGAACTTGTGAAGTCGGCATTTGAGAATTTATTTCAGTCTTCATGTAATGTATAGTAGCAAAGTTTACATGTCCTTACAGTTAGGAATTGTGCCAACATTGAAATAGTCTGTACTTCAAATTTAGATTATTTATTTCAATCTGTAGGAAACCAATCCTGAACTCGTGAACATATCACATCAGATTTGAGTCTGAAATTTTTGCCAGATAATTGCATGTTGATGTATCCAGTGCTGTAATCAGTGCAGATTAAAAGCAAAATTTCATACGTGCTTAACCAGTGGTTTGAGCGTTCGACTAACTGCAACGAATAGTGGAGTAAACTGAACTGAGCAACTTGATTTACACAAAACTACATGTTGAAAACATCCGACTTTGAAGTCTTGCTGGCAGCCTCCACTTTCTACAAAATCCTCAGGTAGGTTTGGTGGCATGCTATTGGCAACAAACTGCAGGTTAACAGACGATATTTGAACAATTAACATTACCAAATACTCATTTTGAACTTAATTCCGGATTCACAGCTACAAAAGATTTTTAAAAGCAGGTAAAAAACGTTGATTCGAACCTCCAACACATCTTGTTCTCTAAATAGTGGCAGAGAATAGAACATGAATGCAAATTACAGCTACTCCTAATGGAATGAGCATAGAAAAATGACATTTCAAGGCCTGCCATGGAAAAGTCGCTTGTCCAGTTGTGGATATGGCTTGGGATCGTACTTAAAATTGAACAAAAGAAATGGAGGAAAGATCATCCAAATGTCTTGTTGTATGAGCTAGGAGCTCAAAGGAGGTTATTTTTGCAGACATCTTTGAATCTCATGTTCACGCGTTATTCCTCAATGAAAGATATATAGAAAAAGCAAAAGCAAAGTTCAGCAACCAGCGCAACTGAGAAAGAATATTTAAAGCTTTAAAAGCAATTATAAATATCAAACTAAATACTAACCCCCGGTTTCACGAGTGTAGTCCCAACTACTGTTGTCATTCCTTAAAACATTCAGACTGGGTGACTAGAAAAAAATAAGAAATTCATTCAGTACATATCAAGACATGAAAAATTATCAAAAAAGACAAACGCATAAATAAAGATCAATTAGTTATTCAAGGGATTAAGTGTTGGTGCTTAGTCGATGCACTCTTTAATTATCGATCTTCTTTTATTTTCAGTAGTTGCTCCTTTTTAATCCCCACATTTAAATTCACCAAACAAACCAGAGAAAATTATGGTGTCCCAAAAATTGCCATCAAATTTCTTCTTTCATCATATGTCTTGATTATTGCTTATACCTTTATTCAGGTTTACTATCTTGTCAGCTAGCTTCCCTTGATCATATTCTGCACTTTGCAGCATACCTTATTGGACGAAAACCAAAAGTCAGTTGCATTTCAAATAGCATCCTGGAAGTGCTGCGCTGGCTCCCTGTCCATCAGATCACTGAATACAAGGTCACTTCCTGGTGTTAATATTATAATAAGGATTTCTTTATTCAACAATCTTATTGACACACTGCAACCGGTTACAGTGTACAAGTATGCAGACTTTGAAACAATTCACAAGAACACAGTGCTAATAGCAGTCTACAAAGCAGGTGTATCCCATGGGCGGGAGGCTTAGGGATTCGAACTCAGTTTCTCTCGCTCTCCAAGTCAGTGTCATCCAATGCACCACCGTCCCCCCCACATGCCAGCTAGGTCTTGCTCCAGCTTACCTACTTGGCAGGGGCGGTGGTGCATTGGATAACACACTGAAATGGAGATCAGTGAACTCGAGTTCGATTATCGAAGTCCCCATAGGATAGACGTGTTTTGTAGGCTGCTGTTGCTGTCTGTTCTATTAGTAGTCAAGATTGTGATTTGTGTTTATTGTGAATTATTTCAATTGTATAACTGTACACTGTAACGTGTTGCGGCCTGTTCAATAAAGGGAAAAATTTATTATTATCTTTAATAGACTGTGTCGAGTACTCGAACTAGTCGATCACTATGCTCAGACGAATGAGGAATGCTTTAGTTCCGTATATGCTAGTACCTCCACCATACAAAGTCATGCTTCTTCTGTGGATGGCCCAGAGTTATGGACTGGCCTCCTTCTTCAGCTGAACCTGTTCCTAATAAAGCATAGGTCACTCTCTGACAGCGGTTCTTCTGGAGCACCTCTGAGTAGTGTCCCCGAAGAGGTGCTCTATAAAAACTTGAATGAATGTACGAATTATAAATACGACTGAATAATAATGAAATGATCTCTCCACCTAGGAGATCATTTTCTTATTTACTCAACACTCAAATAATGAGACGCATTAATTTTCCAATCACTTTTGATGTACACGCACAGTCGCACACTTCATTCTTGAGCCAATTATATAGCCAGCTGAATGACATTCAAAGGCCATGGATCTTTTGAGACCATATTCAATTACCAAGTCTTTCCTGCAACTGATTTTGTCATTAGTAAACACCTTTTTATGTTTTTTCTGTTACACTAAAAACAATAATCTTGCATTAAAAATATGCATTTAATAGTCTAAAATTGTTCAACTAAACCCTTACCACCCATAAGTCTCAAAGAAATTAATGCACACTTTAATTCAACTTTAAACACCACTGGTGCAAGGCTTATCATAACGAGAAGGTGCACAACAGACTGGTGGTTAGTGTGCTGGACTGCTAGTGAAGAGGTCGAGGGTTCAAAGTGCAACCAGAGAATTTTTAGATTCAGCTGTTCTGTCTGTGCCAACTCAGCCATTATGCGTAAATTCAGAATTACAATCAGTCAATAAGATACAAGGAAGAGGACAAAACATGTGCAGAGGTCAAGAAAAAGAAGTCACTAACACCTCATACCCATTGCTGTTTGAACCTGTCGCTCAGTCTAGCTTAAGGGAGTTCTTAAAAGAGTCTGAAGTCAATTCATATTTAATAGTATGCCTGTAATATTCAGATAAAAATGGAGTCAGATAAGACTTACCCTTCCCCAATCAATCTTCAGAGTACAGCACCCAGAGTAGATCTGTTGACCATCCAAGAGTTCTTTAGCAGACTTGGCGTCCTCCAGGGTTTCAAATGTGAATTCAAAATTAAGGAAAATTCATAATGACCAATTGCCACACTGATACATTAGAGCAGAGTAGTAAATGAACAATGTAATCATACATGGCCAATCAAGACTTTCAAAGCAATGTCAAATCTTATGCAAATAATAACATGCATATGAAATCTCAAATACATGCACAGCAATTTCATAAAATCAGCACACCACCCACTACACCCACAGTATTACAATAAATTACTTAAGCCTTTGAGAAGGTATGTTGAAGAAGTGCAATAAAATTATAAATTGTGATCAATTGATTAAGTAAAAATAATTGAAGCATAAAGGTTATTAAAGGTTGTAAACCCACAATGAGAAAGTTAGTACCTTTAATATCAAACTAAACAAGGCACTTAATTATAAATATTGCAATTTTATATTATCAAAAATATATGGTGCCATAATTTTAAAATTCATCTATATTTTATTTTATTTATTCATGACATTAGCTATAGCAACCCTTCAAGCCCACCACACAGAGGCACTCCAGACAACAGCGCGAAGACTGCATAGTTTCACGCCAAAGTCCACGAGTAATTGCAAGTGAAGGACTCACCCAAAGTCCTGGTACATGGTGGATTGAGGTGGATTCGAATCTGGAACCTTCCACCTGAAGGCACCAAACCCACCACTACACCACCACGCCCCACAACTATTGCTGAATAATAACCACATTTTGAGAATGCTATAAGTAACAGCAATTTAGCCAGATCTTTTGAAGACATTTTAGAACCATACTACAAAAAGATATTCAACCATCGCCTGAACTTCACGCTTGCGCAAAATGACAATTTTGACGACATTCGCACCTTTGGATGCACAGATCTTTTGCAAAACGTCCTAAAGAGACAATATTACAATGTTAGTCTGAAACATGCATAGCATTACAATCTTTGTCATAAGCTTTAAACAGAATTATATAGTTTTTTAAATGCATATAATTTTAAGTATGACATTAGGGTCACCAAATTTGAAGCTGCATCTGATCAGTCAATGCTAAAAAGCATGCCTACAGGTCGAGCTTCCAAGTATCTATGTCGCCTCATCCATCTGCCGACCTTGGTCACTATTCTTTGTCCACTAGACTCCTTTGACGTGCACAATATCTTCGTCCAACGTCCAACGAGCAAGGACTGACATGGATAAAACATGAGGCCTTACTTTTTGTTTAGCTACAGAACCAACTGCTGTAAAGCCGACCTGCGTGTCGTGCTATAGTGGGCCGTATTTCATATAACCTGTACCTGTAATCATTCTGGGGTTTGTCAGATTGAGTCATTAAACGAAGATTATTATTATTATTTCATTGGCCGTGAAACCAGCTTCCTTCTTCGATGCATTCCTCCTCCTTATTAACTGGTGAGACAACTTGTGCCTCATTTCGTGTCTCAAGACCACCATTTATTTCACTTGGTCTCTCGCACTGGGAGCGTTTCAGATTAGTGTGCACAGCGAGAGGCGCTATATAAATTTATAGATACAATACAATAAATTGGAATTCATGCAATTTATCCTTCTGTTCACTGTGCACTTCTATCTGGAAGTCTCTCTTTTGCCTTGCCGCTTCTCAAAACCTGCTTCTTCACACAGGGCCCTGAACACCAGTTGAGCATATCTGAATGGTTCACCCTACCAGAGGGGCTTTATAAATGCCTAAATACAATACAATAGCCCTTGGGTTCGTTAGAAAGTCAACAACAAAAATGTCAGACCAAGCACAATCAACTACTAGAACTTGTATTAAGTGCTGAGGCAACAAAGACAATTTGCAATCTCGTTCAATTTGAATATAAAATGTGCAATTGCCACAAAGATGACTTTAAGATCAAACATCAACGAAAATAATCTGAATACTTAAATTCAAATGCTAGCTCCGTTATACAAAACAATTATTCAAAGCTGTAGTGAAGTCAAAGGTCACGTTATTTTAATATGTCACATACCACCGTGATTGGATAACGTGCATCATTGACTGTGAAGAGAAGAACTTTGTTTTGTGTGCCTTCATTTTGTCTGAAATTCAAAGGAAAGGAAGTTCTAAATATTATATATTTTCAACAATAAAGTAACATGGTATAATCAATGCACTCGTTATACCACTAATCCTCAAACTTGATCCATTACCATTATTGGCCTTCCTTGTGGAATTGCCTTCCTTCCACTTTGCCTGGGACTCTTCTTTCTCGATCACTATCTGCATCTCTCCCTCTTCTTCTCCATCTCCCTCTCCATCTCTCTCTATATTCGTAAGACCTACTTTTTCTCTCGGGGTTGTCGCACTGGGAGTGCTACTGAAGGAAGCGAAATAGAAATTACTAATTACATTACATCATAAGCTAAAAACATCTGCACTACAGCAGCTGAAAGAACTTAGCACAATATAAAGAAAACTAGGTTGATGCAATTTTAAAATAGCATAACGGATGGCGCCTGTTGGGTTCCTTCAAGAAGCGACCTAGCTGATGAAATTTCATCAAACACATAGATGATATCGCTAGTTGCTGACAAAAATAGAAAAAATCAATTGAAGGTCAACAAAAGAGTAAGCAAGCAATTACTCTGCAGTTGTCTTTGGAGAATCCCTGGAAGTAGATGGATCATTGCTAAGAGGTGCACTTGCGTCAACAGGATCATCTCTGTTTTCATCACCTTCAGTCTGTAGACCAATCTGCTTGAAATCAAACAAAGCAAATAACATCTATAGACATCAAACTTAATAACCTACAATGCAGCAGCTTTTCTATGTTTATATCCTCGAAATTTCCGTAGTATAAATGTTCCGTTCGTTTTAAGTAGTCGATCACTTAATTGCAGATAAGAAAAAATCACATTTTTAAAAACCAGTGACTACACAAATTTCCGCTGACAGCATCAATTATTGCTCAGAAGAATTTGTATTAAAACTGACCATTTTTTCTGCCGGTCCACGTTCCTCTAAATTCTCCACTCTTCCTCGCTTGGCCGGTGAATTTTGATGAAGCATTTTGATCAACAACTCGAAATTAAATCGAAATTAAATCGAAATTAAGTCGAAAACCAAAATTCGCGCAAACGGTCAAACGGAAATCACGTCTTTTCACGGAAATATTTTGGTCACGTGCTACAAAGACCACAGACTTGTATATCAATTGACTGTCAATCTTGCTCATTTTTGTTAAGTAGATCACTGAGATCAGGTTTAATATAATATTACTGAAGACTTTCTACGATAGGTTAATTGAAGTTTATTTGCTTTTCAGAATCACCATAGACTCTTTCCTGCATTATTAGCCTATACTTGGTGGCAATTTTTGCGCCTTCCACCAGACATAAATGTTCATTGTTTTAGAAAGAAAGACTGCGTGTAGCCTACAGTTCTCTTGGACTGAACAGCATTAAACAAACCCCAACATTTCCGTTGAACATAATTTTTATTTGAATACCATAGTATGCAGTAACTCTTGTGAAATAATCATTAGGGCCTACACGTTCCCACTTCCGAACTGATATCACAATTAAAAAATTCTTGACTTTGAACGGGTCTCCAATAGGCCTAGGCCTATTAAGATTCTTGGTGTAGGCCTACTATAATAACGTGTACACTCTCTGAAAGATTGGGTTTTTTGCATTAATAGGTTAATAACATAATTATTTGGTCCTGTGCACGACGTTAAACTGCATCCATCCTCTGCCACAGGTAACCCGCAACTTACCTGTGCCGGTCCTACGCCCGGATAAAATGAGGAAGGTTTGCCAGATGGGTGGAGATACACTGGCAGTAAAAGACCAAGACGATTGAAATCCGCAAAAACCACGACACAAGTGACATAGCGACCCAGATGCTCCAAGGTGTCATGATCGATGTGGAGCAGACATGCACAGGTCGGTCAGGCCAGACTGGTGGAGAGAGTCGGAGGAGAGAGCATGGGACACAAACGGGCATTGACCCAGGTTGTCCTTCGTGCCTCTCTCCCAATATTCTCTTCATCAGACAAGGTGGTCTAGCTGGTTCAAGATGTTAATGGTATGGACCTGTAGACCGGACAGGTTGAAGATGGGCAACATGACGCGAGACAGACTCAAACAGAGAATGGCGCCGGACACCTACGGGCGTTTAGCCCAAGGATTTCGATGATGATGATGAACATAATTATTAGGCCTATGCTGTAGACTCTATAATAGTAGTGCAAAGCATATGCAGTCCCTCTTGCGTTGCGTGTCATGGTAACTCATGGATTAATTACTGCCATGGCATTTGTCTATATTTAATAATAATAGGCCTATTCTCTTTATTGAAACAATCCGGTTGACACACCGCAACCGGTTACAGTGTACAATTATGCAGCTTAAACAATTCACAAGAACGGAGATCACAGAATACACAAATCTTAACTATTATACCAACTGAACAGACAGCTAGCCTGCAATACATGGCGCTATAATAGCAGCCTACAAAGCATAACCGTCAGCGTACGTGTTATCCATTACTCTACCGGGCCCCACATAGTTCGCTCTATTTATAATTTTCGTTTATTAAACAATCCGGTTGACAGAACGCGCAACCGGTTACAGCGCACAATTTGTGCAGTTGAAACAATTCACAAGAACACAGATCACGTGCAGAATAGGCCTACATAAATCTTAACTATATAGTAGGCCTACTGTTATACAGTGGATATATATAAGTCGCCAAAATTTCTGACGACCTTTTTTAGTCATTTGGTCGAAATCTTGGAAAATGGTCCTTTTTCATATCCGCCAAACTGTCAGGCAAACCTCGTCCGTACCCTTTACGCTTTTTTTTGGGGGGGGGGTAAAGTATGTTAATCGTGCACATTTTTCATTTTTACATGGAGAAAAATTGGATCGACTTTTTAGGGCGCTTAACCCTCTGAGTTCCTACTAGCGCCGCTACTGACTATATATTAGGCTAACTGAACAGACGCTCTGCAATAATCGGCGCTAGCATAATTATTATTTTTTTTTTCAATTCAATTGGTTTATTGATCCACCATTATAGGGCCTACAAAGCAAATAAGCCGATGGATTCACGTGATAGCCCCAACCATGCATCCGTCTAGCATTGTCACGTGGTATACAAAGCACATTATAATATCATTTCATTAAGACGAGTAGCTAGGCTATCACAAATGTCCATTAAAGAGAGAGATGGCGTTGTTTTTAGGTGGACATGGACAGAGTTTGGTTTCAGTTCGGGGGGGGGCTAAAAATCTGTAGATTTGTGGCGGAGACTTGGTCTAGAACGAACGGCGATATTTTCATCGACCGAATTTCTGATGACCTACTTTTAAGTCCTTTGGTTACTGAGAATTAAAAGAGTGGCTGCAAGATTTGCAGTGGCGGCGCCAGACACTTTTTGTAGCCAGGGCATAGCCAGGGCAGTCACACAAGTAACCAGGGCAGAGGGCGAGTCGCGTGTTCGGTAGTACGGGCTCACATATAATGTTGTGCTACCGTGCATGCCATAAATCGCCCACCCTACACTATTAGGGTTGGCTGGTCAGAGGATCAAATGGGCGAAGCCATGAAACCGAACACTGTGACATTTGAAAGCAGACCTTAAAAACCTTATACAGGGTGGGCCATAAAAAAAAACCCTTAAAGGTTTTTGCCAATATCTTAACCAGAAGTAAAAAATTACTAAAAATTTTCAGGCTTAAAGACAATTCATAATTATTTAGGCAGAGTGGCAAGATTTCACCGCAATATTTCAAATAGAACAAGATCGAGTTATAGGCCTATGACGTTTAGTGAGACAACCCACTTTTTGACGATTCAAAAACATAATCCAACAAAAAGTAGCAACAAACGATTTTTTTATAAGCCTCATCTCAAATAATAATATTATTGCTATCAAATGAACGTGATAGTACACCACATCTGGTGTTCAATGTGTCTACTAACAATGCCCACACTTGTTTTGAGTCTTTTGCACAGTTTTTAAATGGACTTGGTGTCGGTGATGTGTTCCAGAGGTAAATCTTCCCAATCAGCTCCAATGCAACCATCAATTTGCATTCTTTTATCGTTCTTGGTTTTGGTTGCAGATTGAGGTATTTCTCGAGCAATAGCTCTCCACTGTTGATAAAATCATCGGGTTCAAATCCGGATATTTGGAACCATTGGTTCTTCTCAATGAAAACAGTACAGTCAGTGGCGTAGCAAGGTTTTTGGGGGCCCTTGTGCAATGCTTCGTGGTGGGCCCCTTCAATGCTTGAACCCCGAGATTTCAAATTACGCTGTGCAAAAACGCCTGGCTTTTGCGATAGACTATTTGCACACTCGATATTTTTTTAAAATTAACTTATTTTAACTCAAGTTTGGGTTAGCCTACTACGGTAAGTCTAAGAGAAGAATAAAGCAATTTGGAAATGCTGAAATGTTCGCTTGGGCGAATGAATACCTTTGGCATAGGCGGAGACCTGGGCGGAGATTTGGGGGAACGAAAAGATTTTTGGATGGACTGAGTGTCGCCGAAAAATTTCCATCATTTGCCGGCCAAAATTTCTGACGACCTTTTTTGTTTTTTTAGTCATCCGGCCATCGGTGGCCGAGTGGGTTGATAGCCCGCTCGCCGCGCCGGCGGCTCGGGTTCGATTCCCGGTCGGTCGGTTTATCAGAGATTAATTTCTCGGATCTTTATTGCGGGTGGCTCGGTCGCAATATAAACGTGGAGTAGCGGTGGTGAAGGATCTCACCCTCAGGGTCGAGGCCATAACACAGCCGCTATATAAATATGCGATTACAATTACAATTACAATTAATTAGGTAGCCTAATAAATTTTAAACACGTCTGCGTAGACCATGACACAATTAGGCCTGTGTTTGTACGCCAGCAAAACTTCTTCCGGCCAAAGACTGCAAAGAATAAAAATATTCGTAATAAGCTAATCATAGCACATCGCAAACCGGTTGTTTTATTTTCCGGCTCAAACCAAAAAAAATTGAGTGTGTACGCTGTACAAGTAGGTTTGAATACATTCCGAATATCCTTAAAGTAAAAACTTGACTCTGACCCCCGGGGGGCCCTTGACAGCCGGGGGCCCTTGTGCACTGCACAAGCTGCACAACCTATTGCTACGCCACTGGCCAACAGTAATTGGTTACACAACCACCTGGAACAGGTAGATGAAGAAAAATGGACTTAGTTAGGGTACGGTATGCAGTGTACATGTAGAAGATCAAGTGCAATATTATGATCAAAATCGATGTTGAACTGATGAACTCTCGATGGATGGAAGTTGCACAATTATGAATAGACAAATTAGAAACGGGTTTTACACTCCATCTGATGAACGTGGTGGTGAATATTGTGTATTTTGAGGACACAACCGAGACAGAGTCCGGTGTGGCATGAAACCATGTCCGGCATGAAATAATGTACGGCTCCGCCCACTTCGTTGTCAAGACAGTATTTCATGCGGCCTATGTATGAGATATTGTCCGGCATGAAATCGTGTCCGACTCCGCCGTGACATGTACTATGCCATTTGTCGAAGCAGTATTTCGCGATATATTGTCCGCTTTAAATATAATATCAGTAATTCTTGCCAAAAATTTATTATTGTCATAAACAAATGAGAAAACAATGGTCAGAACGGAGGAATAATTGTTTTAAAGCACAATGCTTGCAATTGGCTTCAGGGGCTTCTATCCCCCCTAATCAACCGGGCGCAATCCATCTTCTTCCCCCTTTTTTGGACCGGCCTTCCTCTATGTATGCAATATAATGTAATCTAGCGCATACCCTCCTCTAGTGTGTGAATGAAGGTTTGTTTGGACTTTGGAGGGGGGACAAACGAGCATCCAGCAGACGATCGCCGCAGTATGTGTAGCGCCGAGAATGGACCTGGTATGGGGAGGGAATGTGCCCCGCTCTATAAGAATTTGTTGTGATTTCCGCATTGCAATTTCAGCATTTTAAGCTGTCCTCTTATAATAGCAAAATAATTTACTCTACTAATTCAGTGGCGGAATTGCTGCCAAAATTGGGCAGCCATAATTATGTTTTGCGCCTCTGATCAGTATGCACTCGAGAGGCGTTACATAAATTTTTAGAGCACAATGCAATACAATAAAATACAACGTAGGCCCTACATTGTAAGCCCACGTAATAACGATGTTGCTTTACTAAGTGTTCAAGGACCAAATTTGACTGTCTGAAATTTGAAAGATAACATTGGAGAGAAGCCATTTAGTTGTGCAAAATAGTATTTGAATTAACATTATTTTTTCATTTAAAATATGATTGTATTATTTATTAAAATAGTAAAAACATAATTATAGTCATGTAATAAAAAAATTTTCTTATGGTATATTATTGCTGTTAATTATAGCAGTTCATATAATTCAAAAATGCAGATAGTAGTCTATAACTAAAAACTCAAAGTGTATAAAGTGTATACAATTTGCTAAAAAAAAACTATTAGCCCTACCATTTTGTCCACATTTATATGAAGGGGAAGTATTTTCTGAGGGGATCTTCCTCCTAGTGATGCCTAGATTGAACGCTGCCCTCCATGTCCGACCTCCCCCTCCCCAACCGACGTGAATTTTGGCTGTCTTCTGATTCCCCCACTATTTTTCACTGGGCGCAAGCTGCGCCCGCCATGTATAGAGATAGAAGCCCCTGATTGGCTTTGCGATGGCCCTATTTATATTTTTAGATAGAAATTCCCATCGTACAACAGGCCAATTGGGTATGAGGGGAGGCGTATGTAAATATTGGTTTATTCTGAAAAAGGTTTGCGGCCTTCATAAATGCCTAAGCTAATTTCACTGCTCCATATTTCTGTTTATCTGAAGTAATCCATCGATTCGGCTTTCTAAATTATTAGCCCCATGCAGCATTACTTTTTTATCAATCCGCCTTCTACTTTCGCCTGAATGCTTCTATCAATTCTGACTCCATGTAGGCAAAATGTTCTATGGTGTAAGTAAGTATTATATTCATTTTCACCCATCCAACTTGTACGCAACCAACGCTAAAACCCACACACTGGTGAATAATTTAGAATATGCTAAAGCTAGCATAAACATTCCCTTAATTTGTGATAATCGAGGCCGTTTGGGAAAAAACTTCGATTTTGTCTGCAGAACCCTACTTCAACATGCATCCAGCTTCTACTTAAGATATAAAAATACCTTCTATTTCTCGTTCGTTATTTTCGTCAATCCAGCTTCTATTTCAGATCTAGAAATACCTTCATCCAGCTTTTATTTCTCATGCGTTATTTTCGTCAATCCACCTTCCATTTCACTTGTGAAAGAATCTTTATCCAGATTTCATTTCTCTTGCGTTTCTTCATAAATCAAACGTCCATTTGACCTGTAAAAAAACTTTTCATCCAGCTTCCATTTCTCAAACGCTAGACCAGTTGTCTGTAGACCATTTGTCGTTAGACGAATTGTTTTGAGACCACTTGTCCTTTTAGGAGTTGTCTGTAGACCAGTTGTCGTGACACCATAAATTAGTTATCATTATTTTTGCTCTGGTCATTCTCTGGACACTGACGTGACTACGGTTAGCTTTTCTTTTGCCGTAACCTTATGCTTGTGCGCTCAACAGCTCCACTAGAGGTTTATACAGCAATTGCATATAATTAGTAAGGCGATGCACTTTGTACGTAGCTGTCATTATTGTATATTTATTTTGTATATAGCACAATTTATTCAAAACGTTGGTTTACACTCAGTTAATTTATCACAACATGGTTAGTATTAATGTTCCATTTTATACTGCCTCTCAAATCTCAATTGACAGAATTGTTACCTTAGCAGTCGAAGTTCTTAAAACACTTGCTACCACTATTACATATAAGCTTATGAAAAAGAAATTATTTGATTGGTGTTACTACATGACAGCTTTTAACTTGCTCTTCAAGAGCCGATCAGATTGCTTAATGGTAGCCATTGTAAGCCTACAGTGAACCTGAGTTAGAACTCGCAATAGGCCTACATAAAAATTATTGCTACAAATGTTTTAGTATGTGTAGGTTGCGTATAGCAGTGTTATGTGAGAAGCACGTGGCTAGATAATTCAGTGATTATTATGGAAGAGTCAGATCGAGTGTACGTTTTGGTTAATTAAACGCAAGTAAATAGCATTCGTGTTTCCTTTCGCATTGCATATTTCATCGTTTGAATTATCATGTATGATAGGCTATATACCTCGTTTATTTCAAGAAAATTGAAAAATTATTAGATGAAGAGAAAAAGAAAAGAAATGGACTAAAATAACAGTGCGAACAGTCTTAAAAAGTAATCGAGAGATGAAATTAAAGTAATCTTTTCTTCGCAGTTCAAAGTCATGTGGTCGCGAACGCTGATCGTACGGTCTTTTAACAATAGGGGAGAGTGCTCCAAGACGCCCATGCTAAGGAAAATTGTGCTTTTCTTCGGTATGTATTCCAAGAGAAGAACATATTTGACCCCAATGCAAAGAGTGATCATTAATGAAGCAATGACAACAACTATAGAACTTTATTCAATAAGACCAATAATTATTGTGTAAATTTTAAAAAGTAGACCCCTCCAAACTGGGCGTCTTAGGAACCCTATACTACAAGACGCCCATAGGATGGGCATCTTGGAGCAATGGAAATTGACTAAAACGATCATGCATTTTTAGACTAAAGCAAAAACTGCATGTGAGAGAAAACAAACTGAACGAGGACTAAAAGGTCCTAAAGATACAAAGCAATTCAAAACTCAAGAAGCAAAATCCCAATTTCATGTTGTAAGTCATTATATTGTCATTTTCACAGACTAGTGACAAAAGTCACACACGAATTCTTGGGATGTCTTTTTGTCTGTACGTTCTTCATGACACCAACATTTACACTTCCTGCATTCTTTCCATTTCACTGAAGTTTTGGGCAAGGGTGAAATAGATTCAATAAACACCGATAAATTTGCATATGGGCCCGTATTTTTATGAGTAAAAGGTGGTGTCATAGTGGGTACCGATTTTTGGCCATTTGCTCGTAGTATCAAAGACGCTCATGGGCGTCTTGTAATTATACCCCGCAGTCGATCGAGTCGATCGATCGAGTCGATCATAACTCGGCCAAGTCGAGTCGATCGAAAAATCGTCGACTCGATCGACATGCAAGTCGAGTCGATCGTGAGTCTTGCCAAGTCGAGTCGATCGAAGAATCGTCGACTTGCAAGTCTAGTCGATCGTGAGTCTTGCTAAGTCGAGTCGATCGTTGTTTCATCTACTCGACTTGACTTAGAAATATTTAACCTAGGCCTGCTATTTCTTGAAGTTTCAAAGCGACCTATAGATGATAAAATGACGTAATTCAGTTTTTGCACACAAGTTCAGCTAACGAACCTTTTGGCAGCTGGCGATTTCGTGTTAGTGGAACTGTGAAAGTTGACAATAGACGTACGTTTTCGATTTGAGTTGAACGAATACAGGGGCGGATACAGCAATTTCGGAAGAGGTGGACAAAATTTGTGATCTTGCGCCGATAAAATTTTCGTTGGTCTTTCGCTGAAAGAATCTTTTTTAGTCTTTCACCCAAAACATTTCTAAAAACTCGTGGCGACTCCGGTTATTTAAAATCTGATGACTTTTTTAGTCATGTGCTAGGCCTACTTTCCCTCTCACCTTCCTGTTCCAGTTGCGTTGATTTACAGCTTCTTGATACCTTATGGACCACGTCATATCTCTGAATTGGGTGAGTCATGGCCGGTGTCACGAAATAGAGTATCCCCCATATTAATTGTATCCCCCCAAACTAAAAAAAGGCGAAAAAACCGCTTCCGCGTGTATTTTGCTTTGCAAATTAATTTTTATCTGCTTTGTTTTGAACAATGACACTAACCGGCATGTTTATTTCTACTAGATAATTTGTTTTGCCCTGTTTTTAGAGCACTTAAAACATTTAAAACACATAAGAACACTCAGAGTCACTAAATAAATTCGAGTTGCCTTTATCTGAGCATCGCTTAGGACACTAAAAACAATTAGATTCTCTTTAAATTTTTATTACAGCATAATTTTTTTTATTATGCGCATTTTTCAAAAAGGGGTTAGAATAGTTTATCCCCCCGGATAGTATAGACCGGTTAATTTCATCCGAGGGGATATATTAATTCATCCCCCCGGAGAGCTTTCAGGGGTGGATACTCCGTTTCGTGTCACCGGATTGCCCCCTTCCTTGTATCCACTCCTGAATGAGCATGTTACAGATCTACTATTATATGCCTGTATATGCAAGCCATGTAGATGTTAATTTTGAGAATATAAAACAGGACCTTTAATGACGTCACTTCGATTATGATACAATTCTACAATTAAATAGGTTCACTGAGAAAATAAAATTGGGCCTATTGTGACGTCACTTCGATCAGGACACAGATCTGCTGTCATATTATTTCATCATTGTTGAGAATACAGAACTAGGCCTATGCCTATTGTTACTATTGTATTATAAGTTCACATCGAGAATTTAAAAAACAGCGCCTATTGTGACGTAACTTCGATTATGAGACAAATGTACTATTATAGAAGTGCATATTGAGAATACACGGTCCATTGTAACGTCCCTTCGATTACTATACAGATCTACCAATATATACTATGTTCATTTTTCGAATATAAAACGGGGCCTTTTATGACGTCACTTCTATTATAATGCAATTCTGCTATTAAATAAGTTCACTGAGAAAACGAAATTAGGTCTATTGTGGCGTCATTTCGATTATGATACAGATGTGCTGTCATATTATTTCATTTGCATAATGGGAAAACGGGGACTGTTTAAACCCAACATTGCTCTGATTATGATATAAATCTATTATTAAACGTTCAGTTTGAGTATAAAACTAGGCCCATTGTGACGTCACTTCGATCATGATATAGTAGGTCTTACTATTAAAGAAGTTCATTTTGAGAATGACATAGGCCTATTGAGGCTAACTTCGATTATGATAATGATCTGTTATTATAGAAGTACATTTTGAGAGTATAAACTAGGTCTATTGTGACTAACTTCTATTATTACACAGATCTACCGTAGTAATCATAGAGATTTCATTCTAAAACGAGGCATATTGTGACGTCACTGCGATCACAATGCAAATCTATTAATTCGCTGAGAATACGAAATTAGGCATATTGTTACGTCACACAGATTTATGACACAGATCTACTATCGTATAATTTCATTTTAAGATCATATAACTGCAGATGGTGAGCAATAGACAAAACTAGGCCAAGTCGACGAAGTCGATCGAGTCGATCGTCGGCCGAGCCAAGTCGATCGAGTTGTCGAGACGTCGGCGAGTCGACGAAGTCGATCGAGTCGATCGTCGGCCGAGCCAAGTCGATCGTAGCCCCCGACTCGATCGACTGCGGGGTATACTTGTAATCTCTAGGTTTCCTATACACTCAAGACGCCCATGGGCTTCTTGTAATCTCTATGCTACCCAATGTATTCAAGATAACCATGGGCATCTTGTAATTTACTGACGCCATTTTATTTAACGAGATTAATGTTTAAGATTTATGTAAAACCATTAAAACAACTGCAAGTGAGCACAGAATAAACGTTGAAATGCGCGAATTGGTACTGCATACGGTTAAAGAGAAAATTAGGAAGATTCATAAATGTGTACTTACTCAAAATTGGTGAAAATTTAGAACATTGATTTATCGCGTCAATATATTGAATACTGAAACATTACTGTTATGGATGGTTCACAAGATGTCGCTTCATGCAATGAGACAACTAAAACACGAATATGTATCTTTTCAACCGTTTTAAAGGGGGTGGGCATCTTACCCGCCCTAGGCGTCTTGTAGCACTCTCCCCTAGGTGTAAACAAGCCTCGGAGCAGCCTACATGATTAAAATTGCCGATGATGCTCCAGGCTTTTGCTATAAACTGATACAAACATCGATTAACTATGGCCAATCCTATGCGATTAGGCTAATAATTTATTTTACCCTATTTCTTGTAATTAAAGCTCCCAATTTTTATGGGACGTTGGAATCATTACCTTTGGTATTTGAGGTCTTTAACGGAAACGATATGTGGCTACTGTTAATAACAAGTTCTAAATATAAATGGACAGAGGCGCTGGAATTATTATTATCTTTGGTAGGCTATTTTATGTCTTTCCCGGACAAGATCTTACGGTTCTATAATTACCTTTGTTTGACAGTTGCTATCTGATGTCATCGGTCACATGAACCAATGACAACGCTCTCCGGACATTATTTCATGACGGACATTATTTCATGCCACACCGGCAGAAGGCGATCTTACTTCTATCAGAAGATTAGGCTATATTTAAGCGACGTAGCCTATAGCAAGGGCGATGCAATCACCAGTAAATAAGTTTCTGCACAGATCATTAATTTGTAGAAGGCACTAATGGGTTAAGACATTCAGGTCCATTTGCAACCGAAATCACAATAATTGTAGGCTTTAGCTTCTGAGCCAAAGATGAGGTGTCAATTGACACCTCATCTTTGGCTCAGAAGCTAAAGCCTACATTATTGAGCTACATCACAAAAATAGCAGCGATTTGTCGCGGAACAAAAATAGATTAGATGGAGAGGAAGAATGGCGTTGGTTTACCTTGAATCCAACACCTGGAGACATTACAGCGAAGGAATCAGATTGATTGACCCATAGCACAAGACGAAGTCCGTTGTTGGCTCCAGGTTGAGTCGTCACGTAATTCGCTGAAGCTTAAATTTACACCAAATACAGTTCTAACTTCTAAAGCTTTGCAAAAGAATCAGAGATTAGAAAACATGTTATCATCTTCAGTACTAATAATTCCGAGTCGTTTAACTTAAAGGACATACAAACAGTTATCATTAAGATCGCAATTATTGTCAGTTTGTAAAAACAGGAAATGTTGATTATTAAACCTAAATCGACAACATTAGACAATGACTTAATAATAAAAAACATAAAAAATAATAATAATTTTAATTTTTTAAAAATAATTTTTTTTTAATAATACCTCGTCCGACGTTGTTAAACAAAAGAAAGTCTTCTAGAAATTCGGTTTTAAAATAACAATAATCAGAAAGCCATACACACGCAGGAAGTATTGCTATTCGGTGTTTGTAGGCCTACTTCTGACTGTAAAGAATTAATATAAGATTCCGATACTTTCCTGTCAGCCTTAACACTGTAACAGTCCACCTTAGAAGATGCGGGCATTTTTAATTTCACACCCACACGCACACACACACAACTTTAAAAGGCAAAATACATAATATATCAGCTTTTATAGCTTACCCAGTTGTTTTATCCTCACCTGGGTTGAATGACAGACAATATACTGCATCAGTCAATGTCGTTTTTCTGTCGTTACTTGAATTGCAAGGCAGATTCTCGAACAAGCACTGAAATAACGTTATCTACTCGAAATCAATTTCAATTTATTAGTCAATAGAATGGACAAAACAAACTCTATTCTTTACTTTTTATTCCAAATTTTTCGCAGACAATTCCTGCATGCATATTGTATCATGCACTACACATTGAACGCAACTTACGTAAATGGGTTAGATGAACTTATGAAAGGTCTAATGGTATCATGACTCCGATTATGTTGTTTATTTTAAAATGTTCCTCGTTTAACCTGTCCCAACATAAATTGATGCTACATATAATATTTTAGTAGTTTCTTCTGTGGACTTACCTCAAGCGTCATTTCCTTCATGTTAGAAAGCACGCTGTTATAAACGAACTCCCAGTCGACATCCCAAACTGAGGAGTTTGACTCTTTGAAACTGTCACCGACGTCGATATCCGCATAAGACGAAAAACTATTGGAAGCAAACTGTTGGGTCATTGGACCTGGAAATATTGTAACCAAAAAACTAAATGCTTATCTAAGTTATCTCATCACAGATACAGTATTACTGGAAATATCAATAAATGCGCATTATGGTTTTGCTCCAGATTTCATCACATAGAAAGAAATCGAAATGAAAATGAACGCATTTTAATTTTTAGTCTGTTTTGTTCCTATTTATCTCAGTAGATAGATTAAGACTATTCTGGGACATTTGACCACAATCATGGTTAAACTTTTCCAAACCATCCATAACCATGGTTTAAAAATATAAACATCCATAACCATGGTTTAAAAATATAACCATCCATAACCATGCTTCAAAAATGTACCGACCCATAACCATGGTTAAACTTTTACCAATCAACCCAAACCATGGTTAAACTTTTCCCAACTTTTCCCAACTTTTCCCAACTTTTCCCAACTTTTCCAAAACTACCCATAACCATGGTTCAAAAAATATGCTGTCTCATCAAAAATTTGCCAACCACCCAATCCACCCCAGCACGCGCCTATGACTCATCATGCGGGGGATTCACGGTAGTTTCGATGATGAGTCACTCGATCAAAATATTTTTTTTCTCTTATGTATATAAAATAACTGATAAATGGAATATGCATCTCGACTTAAAGACAAAAAATCCCAATATAAAATGGACTACACAGCGTATAATCTGAAAGAATTGCGACAAATTCCAAAACAAAGAGGACAAAAAGGATACTCGAAACTACCAAAAGAGGAACTCATCGCACTCATAACGCGGGGAGATCAACTAGGCGCTAGGGCCCCAGACATTAAGGCTCCAACGCGTACTCTGGGGACTACGAAACAGAGAGGCACGGTACGAGAATTGCGAGAAATTGCAAAAAAGAGAGGTCAAAGAGGATACTCAAGATTAGGAAAAGCGGAACTTACAGCATTCTTGTCTACTACTTGGAAATTTGTGGGGAAAAATAAAGCTACTTTTTCAGATTGGTTGACTAGTGAGATTAGTCAGTTACCCCCTCAAATCAAACCACCTGTTCATAGGTTCAAACTTCAAGAGACTGCGACGGCTATCAAAGGGTTTACAAAAAGATACACGATCGAGGGTAACAACAGGGTCGATGTTGAATCTTTTCTCAAGGCTGTAAGATCGCAGGTAGTTAGGCTGTTAGCGAAAAATCGAGGGGTAAAAGTTCAACTCAATCTCATGTGTGTAATGGAGAAAGTAGACATAAAATCCGGTGAAATAACAACGGCTGAGCCTAATTTCAAATCAAAGACTGATATTATTTTAGAAGCAACCGATGTGAAGGAAATATATACCAACGCAGTGGATAAAATTAAGGAGAGCATGGCGAGTTATCAGATGCGAGGTAGCAATTGGCGATTCAGAGCCGTTTCGAAATTAGATATCGATACAGTGGTATACAAGCCATTGAAAGGTAGTTCATATATTCAGCTTCCCGAGTATTTAGCCAATAAAAAGGCCATTATTAATATGAAAAATGATGACGGCGAATGTTTCAAATGGTGTATTACTAGAGCGTTGAATCCAGTTGATGAGCACCCTGAAAGAATCACTAAAGACCTGATAGAACAATCTAAGAAACTCGATTGGAGCGGTATCGTGTTCCCAGTTGCTGCTGATGCTAATATTATAAATAAGTTTGAGCGCCATAATAACATTAGCGTTAGCGTATTCGGCTTTGAAAAGAGCGTATACCCATTATACATATCGAAACATGAGAGTGATACCTGTTTAGATCTACTGCTTATTTCCGACGATGAAAAGAAGCATTACTGTTGGATCAAGAACTTTAATAGATTGATGGCGGCACGAACAGAAAAATCTGTAAATTCGATGCACTATTGTAGAAGATGTTTAATCGGTTACAGAACGAAAGACTCGCTTAAAAAACACATCGAGTACTGTTCGCAACATGACGCCCAACGAATAGAACTTCCAGGTCCAGGAACTATGTTGAGTTTTAAAAATTATTATCGAAAAATGCGAGTACCTTTTATTATCTATGCGGATTTCGAATCCTTCATTAAACCGATCGATACATGCCAACCCGATCCCAGCACGTCTTTCACCAATAAATACCAGAAACATACCCCTAGCTCGTTTTGTTACCACATAAAATGTTTCGATGATGACCTATATTCGCAAGCTCCTGTAACGTTCACAGCGGAGAGCGAAGACGATGATGTAGCGCAGATATTTATTGACAGTCTTGTTGAGAAAGTAAAAGATATTTATAATCGATTTAAATTTCCAGAGAAAATGATATTTGGAAAGGACGACAAGGAGCTATACGACTCGGCTACTGTTTGCCATATATGCGGGGGTGAGTTCTCTGATGGTGATGATGATAATGACATACGAGTAAGAGACCACTGTCATCTTACTGGTAAATTTAGAGGCGCTGCTCATAAGATTTGTAATCTAAAGTATAGAGTCCCCAAGTTTTTCCCAGTAGTATTCCATAATCTAACCGGCTACGATAGCCATCTATTCGTGAAGAAATTACGGGGTGGTAATAATGAACAGATTAAATGCATCCCCTGCAATGAAGAAAAGTATATCTCATTTAGCAGAGAGATCGTAGTCGATAAGTTTATTAACAAAGAAGGGAAAGAGAAAGTGGTCAAGCGTGAATTACGTTTCATCGATAGTTTTAGATTCATGCCAGCGGGTCTCGACGCCTTATCGAAGAATCTAAGCAAAGACCAGTGTAAAAATATAAACAAGTACTACTCCGGCAATCAGCTCGATCTCTTGCTTAGAAAAGGGGTTTATCCATACGACCACGTTAGTTCCATCAACCAACTGAATGAAACAGAACTACCACCAAAGTCAGCATTCTATTCGAAACTAAACGACTCGGGCATCAGTGACGAAGACTACAACCATGCACAGGAGGTATGGAAAGAATTCGGTTTCAAAACATTCAGAGAATATCACGACTTGTACAATCTTTCGGATGTTCTATTATTAGCCGATGTATTTGAAAACTTTAGAGACGTTTGTATGAAGAACTACAACCTAGATCCCGCCTGGTATTACACTTCTCCTGGACTAGCATGGGATTATTATTATTATTATTATATTCGTTTTAATGGTAACAAAAACTGATAGACACACCGCTATCAGGTACAAGAAGCAGTTGATCAAATACAATATAATACCTATAGAATGTCTTTAGCCTTGACTGTTGCATTTGTCTTAGGATGAGCACAAAATGACAGAAATTACAAAAGAATGTTTCTATGTTTATATAGGGTATAGGTTGCAATAATGAGATTAGACAATTTATTATAATTAATGAACATAGGGTGCCTTTTTATACAGAACCCGAGAAATATAATGCCTGTCATCTTTGGTTGGCAATACAAAGTTGTGAGGACGTGGCCTCAATTGATAGGGACGATGAGCAACCGGTGGGAAAAGCGGTCGAAGAACATGGAAGTCATTTCTGCCTCATTAAAGTTGACTGGAGTAAAGTTAGAATTATTGAGCGATTACGATATGATACTAATGGTCAAGCATGGGATAAGAGGTGGTGTTAGCACAATTTCACATCGTTATGGGCAAGCAAACAATAAGTACTTGCAAACGTTTGACGATAGCAAACCTTCAACATTTATAACCTATTTGGACGCCAACAATTTGTACGGATGGGCAATGTGCAAACCGCTACCGACTCACGGGTTTGAATGGATGACTGATGATAAGCTAAACGACTGGAGGTCAACACCGTGTATATTGGAGGTGGACTTGGAATATCCCAAAGATTTACACGATCTTCACAACGACTACCCTCTTGCTCCTGAGAATATCATACCCGAAACTTCAACTGTTTCTAAACTCATTCCAAACCTGAATGATAAAGTAAAGTACATTGTCCATTACGAAAATTTGAAGCAGTATGAAAGCCTAGGTTTGAAGATTACCAAAATTCATCGAGGAATTAAATTTGAAGAAAGCACCTGGTTGAAAAAATATATCGACCTAAATACTAACCTGAGGACCAAAGCCAAAAACGATTTCGAGAAAGACTTTTTCAAACTTATGAACAACAGTGTGTTTGGTAAGACTTGCGAAAATATAGAGTCCCGTGTAGATATAAAACTGGTTTCAAGCGAGAAGCAAGCCATAAAACTAGCAGCGAAAACGAGTTACGGCAGTCGGACTATTTTTGATGAAAATTTAATTGCTATTCACATGAAGAAGACTTCGCTGCTCTATAACAAACCGATATATCTCGGTATGTGCATCCTAGACTTGAGCAAAACTTTGATGTATGATTTTCACTATAATTACATCAAGAACAAGTACGGAGATAGGGCAAAACTATTATTCACCGATACGGATTCGTTAGCCTATGAAATAAGAACCGTTGATTTCTATGCCGATATAGCTCCCGATGTTAGAAGCATGTTTGACACATCAGAATATCCAAAGGATCACCCATCATGCATCGAAACTGGAGTGAATAAGAAAGTAATAGGCATGTTTAAGGACGAAGCTGCAGGTAAACAGATTGAGGAATTTGTAGGGTTGAGATCCAAGTTGTACAGTTACAAAATAGCAGGCACAGATCATAAGAAATGCAAAGGTGTTAAAAAATACGTTGTTAAGAAATCGATAAACCATGAAGATTATAAGAACTGCCTGTTTACGAGGAAAGAACAGTCGAGACGCATGAATGTCATCAGATCCCATTTTCATGATATCTACACCGAAGAAGTGAACAAGGTGGCCCTCTCAGCAGACGATGATAAAAGAGTGATACTTGCTGATGGGATCCATACTTTAGCTTACGGCTATTATTTATTGAAAAATACTTAAGAAATAAACATATATAAAATGGATCTCACCAAAGTGTGTACTAAATGTAAAATGGAAAAAAGCTTCAACGAATTTCATAAAAATAAATGTGGCAAGAACGGGTATGAACCCAGTTGCAAAGTGTGTAAAAATAGCAAAGCGAAGGAGCGTAGACAAAAATACGCGAGGCAAGAGACTAGGGAAACGAAAGATAGAAAAGTTTGCAGCCAATGTAAGAATGAAAAGATCATCTCAGAGTTTGTAAAAAATAGATGTTGTAAAGACGGGTTTGATAGAGAATGCAAGGAATGTAAATATGCGTATACAAAAACCCGCAAGCTATATAATCCTGAGATTAAACTACTTACAAACATGAGGACCAGGCTTGGTATGGCATTCAAACGCAAGTCGAAATCACAAACGACGCGGCAACTTGTCGGCATTGACTTTGAAATATTTACTAAATGGATTGAATATCAATTGGAAGAAGGAATGACTATGGAGAATTACGGCCCTCTTTGGCATCTAGACCATGTTATACCAATATCTTCATTCAATTTGCTTGATGAAGAAGAACTCCAAAAAGCTATGAATTGGTTGAATTTACGCCCGTTGCTTGCACAAAAAAATATGCAAAAATCGAACAAAATCGATCCCTGGCTATATCTAATGCAACAAGTAAAAGCGGATTATTTTATGAAACATTTAGATAAAACGACTTAGATCTAAAGAAAAAAATATCCTAATATAAAATGGCAGACTTAAAATTATGTACCAATTGCAAAATGGAGAAAAGCTTAACTGAATTTTACAAAAACAAACGTAATAAGAGCGGCTATTTTGCTTCTTGTAAAAAGTGTGTTATTATCAAAACGAAGGAACTTAGACAAAAATACTCAGAGCTTGAAGTGGGGGAAACAAAAAACAAAAAAGTTTGCTGCTGCTGTAAGATTGAAAAAAGTTTTAACGAATTTCATAAAGATAAAACAAAAAGGAACGGAATTTATACGAGCTGTAAAACGTGTCATAATACCAAAGCAAAGGAACGTGCATATAAATATGCAATGCTAGAGAACAGAGAAACAAAGGAAAGAAAAGTTTGCAGCGGGTGCAAAATAGAGAAGAACATATCGGAATACAATAAAAATCGATTCCAAAAAGATGGATATGCTAATGTATGCAAAAATTGTAGACATAAATATTATCTAGCCCGCATAGAAGCTCAACGGTGTGATAAAATGACAGACCTAAAATGTGAAATGGAAATCCCAGAATGTCTCAAAAGTAAACTAGGTATCGGCCTTAAAACATTTACGAAATGGATCGAGTTCCAATTTGAAGATGGTATGAATATGGACAATCACGGTTCGGTTTGGCATCTCGATTTTGTTTTACCAATATCATCGTTCGACTTGTCAGATGAAAAAGAACTTGATAAAGCTATGAATTGGATGAATATTTGCCCGGTACTATTAGAAAAAAATATACAAAAAGCGAACAAAATAGAGCAGAGGGAAAAAGCGTTTGACTTTATAAAATATTTAAGCGAAATATAAAAAATGAGTTTTGAAACATACAAAAATATAAACGTTGAGGGTGTAGTACTTCCAAATATCCCTCTCTCAAACATACAGCTGATTGATACCGCGAAGAAACTAAACATCCCAAACTTCCGTGGCGTCTTCTTACGAGACGAACTACCGAAGAAACCTAACCGAAATGAGTGCGGGATACTAAACTTGGACGACTCGCAAGGAAGTGGGACCCATTGGTGCTGTTTTTTAAAGAACGGAAAGGTTAAAATATATTTCGACAGTTACGGTCTACCTCCTCCTACCGAATTGTTAAAGTATTTACGCAGCCCCGTCTACTACAACAGCGAACGCGTTCAACCCGATGGCGAAGTCTTTTGCGGTCATCTATGCCTATACGTCCTAAAAAAGACTGTGTCAGACGGTTGTAAATTTCAAGACGTTATAAATAATTTATACTAATAAAATGCCTGTAAACATATTTGGACAAATGGTTAGCGAATCACCACAGCGAGTAACATCGGGCGGCGTCACATTAACTCAAGCCGACAATACTTTTCTAAGACGAGATGGAGCAAACCCTGTTACTGGAGATCTAGATATGAATGGTCGTGTGATAAAAGGTTTACCTACAACGAATACTTTGGAAGCAGGAAAGGACGAGGCACTAAGTCGGGGACAGGTTATGGATTTAATAACTAATCAAAATGTAATAGGACCCGTGATTAGCGCTTACACTTCAAATTCGCAAGCCATAAGCGCCAATACTTTCACAAGAGTTTCTTTTGATATAGTAAGATTCAAAAGAGGTGGTGTCAACAGTACGAGGCTGACTCGTTTCACTCCTGGTAAAGCCGGTTGCTATATCGTTTCGATGTGTGTAGAATTTGAAGGCCTCGGTATTAGTGCAAGTAGTTACGTCTACCTTTATAAAAATGAAGGGATACACATGCAATTTTCAGGCGATGAGGATTTGATAGCATCGTGTAGTCAATTAGTTTTTCTAACCGAAACCGATTATCTCGAGATTCACGTTTATTCAACCATCAAAACATCCATAGTAGCGAGAGACTTTTCCGTCGCATTCTTAGGACAATAGCGACTAAAAAATATTATCGTATAATAAAATGCCTATCGATATATTTGGAAGAATGGGTGTTAAATCAACACCACAGGTAGCAGCGGGTGGTGCCACATTTTCCACAGCCGGCAATACTTTTCTAAGACGAGATGGAACAAATCCGGCTACTGGAGAACTAAATATGAATGGCTACTGCATCATAGGCCTACCTATAACGAATAATCCGGATTGTGGAATGGATGAGGCTCTAAGTTACGGACAAGGTGTGGATTTGATAACGAATCACCCTGGCATTCCATCCAACGATAATCATTTGACTAATAAAAAATATGTCGACGAACAAATTGCTTCGGTAGTATCTAGACTCACAAAGACCAACTTTGGCCCGGCGTTTAGTGCTTACGGCTCCAATGCCCAGGTTATCCCCGCTAACACCATCACGACACTAAAATTCTCGAGAGAAAGATTCGATCCGGATAATTGTTTCATCAATTCGAAACGATTCTTTCCTCAGAAAGCAGGATTTTATATGGTTTCGGTGTTTGTGGAATTTCGCGCCGATAATGCAAGAACTGCCGGTGCTGTTTCCTTATCCAAAAATGGGATGTTGTACATGAGGATGCCCGGTGGTGGTGGTGATTTCGGTGGTGGAGGTACGGTTGGAGCGAATAATAATGTATCGGGTACTTGCCTAGTTCGATTAAATAACACCGACTACCTCGAGCTAATTGCTATGACAAACGCAGACGCAAACATTGGGGTCTTTGACTTTTCAGCTGCGTACTTACGACCCTAAATTCTACCAAATCGATGGGAAAGTGTAAAATATTATCGTATAATAAAATGCCTGTTAACATTTTTGGACAAATGGAGGATAGATCAGCGTCACGGGTTGAAGGGGGTGGCGCTACATTAACCCAAGTCAACAATACTTTTCTAAGACGAGATGGAGCGAATGCAGCTGTGGAAAATATCGACTTGGGTGCAAAAAAGCTGATTAATGTAGCAGATCCTTCCGATCTTCAAGACGCCGCCACAATGAATTACGTGCATTCGACTGCATTTGGCCCAGCGTTTAGTGCTTTCAATTCCGATTCCAAATTTCAGGGGATTCCTGGTATAATTCACACAAAAGTAAATTTTAATACAACAAGATTTGATACTGATAATTGTTTCATCACCAGTTCGAGCCGTTTCTTCCCCCAGAGAGCTGGATATTACATCGTTTCCGCTTATGTTGAATTTCAGGACGACATAACAAAAAATTATGGTAACGTTTTCCTATACAAAAATGGAACATTGTACATGCAGATTGCCGGTGGTGGAGGTGTTATTGGATTGTATATTAACGCAACGGGTAATACCGTAGTTTACTTAACAAATACCGACTACCTCGAGATATTTGCTGAAGCGAACGCCCCTGTAGTCATATTAGGTAGGGACTTTTCAGCAGCGTACTTACGACCCTAAATTCGAAACCACGTTTAGTTTTGAATTTACATAATTTAGTAGATCCTACCTATTTTTTCGCCATCCGATTGAAAATTGAATAACTTGTCATAAATCACCAACGCGTACGCTTTCGTCCCACCAGGCGGCGCCACACTAAAAGTACCTCTGATCTGGATATCGACTGACGAGTCCTTCAGACGCTCGGGTTGCCTGCTTACATCAAACACCATAATCGGGTACAGCTCTTTGAAGTCTACCGGTGTGATATTGCTTTGCGTTAACTTTTCATCCATTCCGTAGAATTTTTCGCTAAACGTAGCCGCTGCTCTGTACGCTCGCGAGAATTGCTGATTCGGGAATGATAGGTAGTAGTCGACGGCTGGGTATCGTGCCTGGTTCATCATCACGTACATGTTAGTCAGATTGCAATGATCGAAAATCGATGGGTTACGTTCCTGGTTGCCATCTCGATTGGTTTGAAATGCAATTATAACGTACCTAGGTTGTTCAGGAGATGACTTGACGCCAAGTTTCCATTCAAAACTAGTCGACGGATGGACGACTGTAGTATCGCATTGGCGAGCCCTGTATCCAACTAGGAACGTTGCTTTCGATGCTATCGTTTTGTTCAATTGGTGGTCCTCCATAAGAGATGGTGTAACATGAGGCATAAACCACGAGATTTTATCAAGTACGACTTTCCCTGCAGCCGCAGCAGCGTCTCTAAAAATTGCGTCGTCGTCGGCTTTACGACCAAGAATTAGCTCATGTCTCACACCATAAATAACCTTGTTGTAATCATCGCAAAATCCAAAAATATGTTTCAACGGAACGATAAAGCTAAACGTGCCTTTTACCCCCGGTTTTTGAATTAGATATGACTGTCGAATGGCGAAACCTTGATTATCATCGATAACAGCCGTCCTGCCACTGTCCTTGTACCACAGCTGATTTAACCCTTGTGCTAGTTGAAAATCATTTGGGTATTTGAGTAAACCGAGCATCGTCGTTGCCTGGCCCGGGTTAGATATCGTTTCAATTTCTTGGTTCGACATTTTGTACGAAATTTGGTGGAATAGGTGCATAAGTCCATTATTCGTAAGGGCTACAGCATCATCATTAGCGTACGAGGTGCTGTTGATGTCCGCCTTCAACAATCTTCCCTCGAAAAATAGATAAGATTCCGCTGGATGGCAGTAATTACTTTGAGTTTCGATGATAATTGTAATATTCGACGGGTTGTTTATTTGCGATCCCGATATCGGGTTATACTGATACCATTCGTAGCTCTCGATAGACACGTCAATCAGAGGTTCTTCGGTAAATCTTAGAATATCAGACATCATTTTATTGTAGAATAAATTTTTTTTTTTACACGACCTTCATTCCCGCACCGTTTCGCTTACGCACTAAATCTTGGATCGATATGCCATTCCCCATCATCAGATTATTGATATTTGCGCTCTCCGGATTCACCCCGATGCTACTAAGTCGAGCAATAATATCTCTACTTTCCTGCGTAACCGGAATAATATTTTTCTTAGGAGCAGTCAACACTTTTGCCGCCGCTTTTTCCACTACTCGTTTACCTGTGTCGATTGCGACGGTTTTCCCAACATCTATCGCCTTTTTCCCAATTTCTATCGCCACGTCTTTGCTTGCACTAAGAGCTCTCGCCGCTAGCTGGTTGGCAGCGTTCGATGTGACTAGTCTTTTGAAAAATCCTGAAATAGCATCAACTATACCAGATCCACCGATAACGTATCGCCTCCTGTAACTCATTCTATTATTGATCCGCATTTTTATAATATCGACATTAAATTTTTATAACCATCTTTACTCAGCGCTTCTTGCCGTAGTAACTCGTCGCATATCGCCACGATCTCGTTTCTTACTCCGTTGTTACCCACCCTGTAGCTCTGAATTCTAAGCTCTAGCTGTTTCGCTAATACATTTGGGTCTTCAGAGATGACGATTACACCAACGCCTTTACCTACTGTGCCTGGGGCCTTCTTTTGAATCTTCCCCCATAACGGTTTGATAATTTGATTATATTTTTCGCCCCTAGATGATCGAGGTCTGTTCGGATTTTTTTCCTGTCTTAAAGCATTCGTCGTGGTCAGAATCTCGGCGTAATCAGCCATGTCATTATCATCATATATCGTGGGGTTTGGTTCTTTCAGCGTCAACAACTCCCAAAGCCCTGGTGTTCCTGTGTAAGTCTTATTTACAACCGTCACGTCATCTCCTTGAATCGAAATCGGAGTGTTGCCGATATAGAATTGGTTATTTTTTTCGTTTATTCCAAACGTCGTGTCGGTGATTTTTTTATTGGAGGCGTATTGACGAAGGTACTTAGTCGCCAGATCTCCCAAATACAGGGTTCTGATATCCTCAGTTGGATCGGTGTTATACGCTTCTATCGAAGGGCGCTGAGGAAATTGAAGGCCTTGTAACGAAGGAAGTGCTTGTAACGCATTTGAAGTAGCTACCGAATTTTGATTGATAGCGGATAGTAAGACATTTTGTTCTTTGGAAATTGCGGATTGGGAATCGACGATAGGTTTGAAGAAGTTGGTTAAATCTTGTTGTAGTCCTGAATCACCTAATTTCTTCGATAAAAAGTTTTGTCGAATATTCTCCTTTGTTTGCAGATAATCAGCAACGATAAGGTCTCTTTTCGCTGGGTCGGTTATTTTTAGAAACGACATTTTAAAATTAGGAATATAATGTTTTCAGACGTGTTTTTCGACGTGTGAAAAACATAAGTTGGATGTATTTCCCGACAGATTCGTTATTTTTCTCAAACATAGATTGCAAGTACCTCCTGACTTATTACTTGATTGCGTAACGATTCCGCTATGGTTGTAATCTTATTGCCCCAAATTTCTTTAATATCGCTTAGAATCAGATAATATTCCTCAACTGAAATGATATCATCCACGAGAGCTTTTGTAATATGGTCGCTGATCGTGTTGAGTTTCGCAACAGCTTGCGTTTTGATTTCTTCGTGCTTCTCAGCTTTCATCATCTGATTTTTATAGCTGTCGATTAAACTTCCCATCTCCGAATCACCTATTAAACCCCATAAAATTTGTTGATTATGTTCATCGATTATTTTCAGATTTTCTACAACGAAATCAGCTCTTTTCGCGGGATCGGTTATTTTTTGAAACGACATTTTAAGTAAGTAAAAAAATATAATGTTTTCAGACGTGTTTTTCGACATGTTTCAAAACATAAGTTGGACGTATTTCCCAACGTAACGACATACGTCTACATGTTTTCACGTATGTTTTGTCTTTTTGATAGATTCGTTTTTTGTTTTTCTACCTGACTTCTTCGTCACCTCGTTCACCACATCCATCACGACTTTAATTTTACTTCTAATCTCTTCTTTCTTGTTATTGAATTTTTCAATCTCACTCAGCATCAACGAATATTCCTCATCTGAAATGTTATCATCCATGAGAGCTTTTTCAATATAGTCGCAGATCGTGTTGAGTTTCACGTCAGCTAGCGTTTTGATCTTTTCATTCATCATCAGCTTTTTACAGATGTAGCTGGCGATTATACTTTGCAGTCCCGAATCTCCCAATCTCTCCGATAAAAAGTTTTGTTGAAAATTCTTCTTGGTTTTCAGATATTCAGCAACGATAAACTCTCTTTTCGCGGGGTCGGTGTTTTTTGGAAACGACATTTTAAGTAGAAAAAATATAATGTTTTCAGACGTGTTTTTTCGACATGTTTCAAAACATAAGTTGGACGTATTTCCAGACGTAACGACATACGTCTACATGTTTTCACGTATGTTTGCGAATGTTAGACGTATTTCCAGACGTAACAACATACGTCTACATGTTTTCACGTATGTTTGCGTTAGTCTTTTTTTTTCTCAAACATAGATTGAAAGTACTGCCGGGCTTCATCTTTTCCACGATCTATGAGTGATTGTTTCGTCACCTCATCCACCGCGTCTATCGCTACTTTAATATTACTCCTAATTTCTTCTTTCATGCCGTTGAATTTTTCAATCTCGCTCAGAATCAGGGAATATTCCTGGTCTGAAATGTTATCATCCATGAGAGCTTTTGAAATATGGTCGCTGATCGTGTTGAGTTTCGCGTCGGCTAGCGTTTTGATTTTTTCATGCTTCTCTGCCTTCAACGCAAGCTTCTTACTGAGGTAGATACCGATTATACTTAGCAACCCCACACCTAATGCCGCTCCTTCCAAAGCCATAGCAATGGGTGCTGCGATTATAGTGGATAATACTCCGATTCCTGAAACTCCGAGTCCCATCGTGACCGCTGATAAGACTCCACCTACTGCGCCGATTACGCTTACACTTCTATGGTACTTTTTACTCAGCGCCGCTCTTTTGTCGCGTTCTTGCTCGATTTCCTTCTTAATTTCACCAATCTTTTGAAGTCGATACGTTTGCGCCGACCCTGTGACGATATGTATTTCTCCTTCCGGCGCCGATGGAAGCTTCGGATAGAGTGATTGTGTTATTTTGATGCCGTCGTATTCCATTCGTTTTATTTACACGATATTTTTTTATAGAATAGTTTATAATATCTGACCGAGAATCGGAATGTTTTGAAACGGAGAATTGGGACCAAACAAAAGTCCTTTACCTATAGGCACATACCCCGACCCCGTTTTCATGTATAGCCCGGATGCTGTTATCGAGGCGCCTTTCTGCCATGGGGACAGGAACAAACCAGACCCGGCTGCTCTTATCTTAAACCACTTATCATCGTCCTTAACATACACTACCCCAGATCCGCTGAATTTATCAACAATCTTCGACGTGGCTGTGGAACCTAAGCCGCTCATAGCCCCCATCGCTAAACTAGGTATTAATTTAGACACAAGGAATTTACCCGCTGTTGCTAGAAACGGAAGTATAGCACCTATAAATCCCCCTTGGACTTTCTTATTGTTCTCCAATTGCGTTTTACTCATTTTGATGATCACACCTGTTCCTTTTTCATACGCTTTGGCTAATTTATTAACCTGTGCTTGCGTGAAAGCCAAAGCATGCTCTCCGTTTATATCGCTATGGCTTAGTTTGATACTCACACCAGTTCCCGCTTGAAGAGATTTTTTAATTTTGTCTTGTTGCGCTTCTGAAATATTAACTTTTACGCACGTGTAGCGACTCATTTTATAAATTAACAAAAAACTTTCAAACTTCTCTGATGTGTAAACGAATCGTCAAGTCTTCTCCTCTAAGATTTACCTCTTTCCCATTTTGGTCTGTGAGCGCCGTCGTCATCGTTGAAATCGAAGATAGCGTAATGGGAAGATATATTAAATTGTGTGGCACTTCGAAAATCTTGTAACCCGGCCCTACGTTTGGGAAAAAAGAATGTATCACGTTTTCTGTCGTTCCGTTGGAGTATGAAGACCCGATAATGTCGTTAGTCACTCGCAAAGTGGTAATACTCATTATATTTACCAAGTTCTGCGATTCGTTATATCCGCTCCGATAGAGTAATCTTTCAAAACCTAGAACTGATCCGATTGAATTCTTGAGGTCAAAGTTAACCCGATAGCCCTGTGCTATATTTAACACAGACTTCAGCGTATTGGTGTTTGGTTGTATTGAGATACAGTACTCTGAATTTGTCTCATCGTAATGCCCTCTCCTCTTCATTATTCTCTGTATGCATTCGTTGATTTCAGTTATTTCATAGCATCCTTCAGGGACTTTTATGGTAATCCAGTCTGTGTCATCATCTGGCGAATATGTGAAGTTGTTGTTTGTCGCGTCGATATTTGGAAAAGAATAGTACGTTTCGAGATTTAGAAGAGCCATTTCATAGTTTTTATTTTTGTCCAGTTCAATTGACGGATTAAAATCTGTTCTGATTCGTGAGCTCTTTTCGCTCAGGAAAATGTAAAATGACGTTTTTGGTTTCGTGTTACGAGCCGTCTTTTCCGTATTATCAGCTATCTTTTTAAGTAGCGATGATTCCATTTTTATTATGCAATATTTTTACTACAACGGATCCTCGATTACATAAAATTGATCGAATCCGCAGCGATATTTGCCATTGTACTTTTCGCTACTGTGGTCGATGACAAGGAATCCGTGAGGTTGTTCCCACACCGTTTTGCATAGTTTTCTAAATTCCTCTCTGCGCATGTCCGTACTAGCATGATCTCTGTAAATGTAGTCGATATTTTGCTGGTCCTGATTGAACAGACAAATAAAGTTTGCATTCTCTCTGATCGTTTGCCGAGGTATTTTGAAATAATTCTGTGCGAGGTAAAAACAGTCCACATTACTATGCCTTCCCCGAATATAATATGTTTCGCACTTGTTTTGTTTTTCCAATTGTAAATCGTCAAAAATCATCAGATTCTTCTTTTCGCTACTCAAGTCTCTCGGGTCTGGTACATCTTCAGCATTTTCAAAAAACTCGGCAATTATATCGGATTTGGCTTTTGTGATTTTTGCCATTTCTTCCATAACAAGGGCTGGTGATATATTTTGTCTAGCGATTTCCTCCTGCTGCTCGAATAATCTAACGATCGATTCTTTTGGTAATTTTTCTTCGAATGCCTTTTTAATAATACGATATTCCGGTTGAAACAGAGATTTGCCGAATACCTGGAGGTTATTATAGTCCAACCAGCCTGGTCTGAGCAATAGATTCAGAAGAAGCGTCGTTTTTCCGCAGCCGGACTTTCCGATTATCAACCCCCGTATACTTTTGGGTAGCAAAGGATTATTAAATCTTTTCGATAACGCAGATCCCCAACTCATATCTTTGATTTCCATTTTATTTATGTATTAAAAAAGCGAGATGTATTGCGTAAAATGTAAAAAACAGACTGAAACGAGAGATGTGCAGAACGCCGTAGCTAATAACGGGAGATCCATGCTTAGGGGCGTTTGCGTTGTATGCGGGAAAACTAAAACTCAATTCGTAAAAGGAGCTAAGAAAGGTGGAGATTTAGTTAGTTCGTTGAATGCAGCTACTAGTAACATTAAGCTACCTTGGGCTAAGTTCCCTGGCGAGATGCATTTACCAGGTCATCAGTTTCTCGGTCCCGGTACTAGGCTAGATTTGAGACTGAATCCTGACGGGACTTACAAAGAGTGGAGTAAACCTGTGGATAGGGTAGATAACGCCGCTTATCACCATGATTTAGCTTACGATCAACACACCGATACGGCTTCTAGGAATATCGCAGATAGAGTGATGATTAATGATTTGAACAACATTCCTAATCCGAGCTTGCGGGAGCGTGTAGAGAGGGCCATAGTGAAACCTATATTATCTACTAAAGCTAGTCTCGGGTTAGGTTTACCTTCAAAAAACGGCAAAGTCGCGGGGAGGAAGAAAAAACGCTAAAGTGGACAGATACGTTGGCGAATGAACTGCATAGACCAGTGGTTAAACATTTTAGAAAGAGAAAGGTGATTGTTAATGGGATAGATGAGATATGGGCCGCTGATCTTGTAGATATGCAGGCATTTGCTAAAGATAATAATGGGGTGAAATACCTATTAACCGTTATAGATGTGTTTTCAAAGTTCGGCTGGATTGTGCCATTGAATGATAAGAGTGGTAAATCTACAGCTAGTGGTTTTGTGAAGATACTCGAGGGTGGGAGGAAGCCTGTTAAATTATGGGTTGATAAAGGGAAAGAATTTTATAACAAAGACGTAAAGAATTTGGTTGAGTTGTACTCTACTGAGAATGAAGAAAAATCTTGCGTCGTCGAGAGATGGAACAGAACGATGAAAGATAAAATGTTCAAGTACTTTACCGCTAATTCAACTAGAAGATACATCGATATATTAGATGAAATGGTTATCAATTATAATAATACAAGACATTCTTCCATTAAGATGACGCCCGCCAAGGCTAGTATGAAAGTGAATGAAAAGGCTGTATTTATGAATTTATACGGTAAAGAGATTTCTGAACCAATTATGCCTATATTCACGATTGGTGATAAAGTCAGAATAACTAAGAAGAAGAATATTTTTGATAAGGGTTATACACCTAGGTGGACGGAAGAAGTTTTTACCGTGTCTGGAGTTCAATACACGGTTCCTCCAACTTATAAGATTACTGATTCAAATGGTGAGGAAATACAAGGTAGTTTTTATGAACAGGAGCTACAGAAAACGACTCAAAAAATATTTAGAATAGAAAAGATTATCAGGAAACGTGGGAAGAAATCGCTCGTGAAGTGGTTAGGATACCCAGAGTCTTTTAATTCGTGGGTAGATAATGAAAACTTAGTGACCATGTGATGATTAGTATTTCCCAGCCTACCACGCCTATGACTCATCATCGAAACTACTGGAAATTCCCCACATGATGAGTCATAGGCGCGTGCTGGGGTGGATTGGGTGGTTGGCAGAAGTTGAACCATGGTTTGGGTTGATTGGCAAAAGTTGGCAAGAAAATATTTTTTGTGTTTTTTATAAAATAGGAAAATAAATAAATTTGTGTGTTGGAAAAAGTTGAACCATAGTTATGGGTGGTTTATTTTTGAACCATGGTTATGGATGAATATATTTTTGAACCATGGTTATGGGTGGTTATATTTTTGAACCATGGTTATGGGTGGTTATATTTTTGAACCATGGTTATGGGTGGTTATATTTTTGAACCATGGTTATGGATGGTTTGGAAAAGTTTAACCATGATTGTGTTTAAATGTCCCAGAATAGTCTTAATCTATCTTATCTCACAATTAACCTACTAACATTATTGCGATTATTGTCAGGTTAATCATAGCTGTCATCATCGTCGTCATCATCAACATCATCACCGTCGTCGTCGTCATCATCATCACGATCATCATCAACATCATCATCATCATCATTTAGCCCAGAAGATATCCAAATTGTGTGGAAAACGTCTTTCGCCCCCTTGCGATGAGCGTGTAATAAAAGCAACGAATGAAATTGAGGAAGAGGAAGACAGTAGGCCTACGGTACTGTTGATCATTCTTACAAACTTGGAGCAAAAGTAGTTTTAGCAATGACACGCGATGAAGATTGCAAGTGATGGAAATGACCCGATGAATCATTTTTATTAGTGTTGATTCAGGTATAACGTGACTTACCAAAAGCAAGGACAGCCTTCGTGCTCACAAAAGCTTCGGAACAGATGGAAACCGTGGGAAAGCGAAGAGATCGGTTGTAAGCCACTCGATAGTCAACGACGGTTGGATATGTCCGGTAGTAAGATATTTTGCTGTAAATCTGGAAAACCATGAAACCTGCTCCGAACAGTAGAAGCATTGTCCACACAACTTTCCGGATAATGGAACCAATTTTATGGGTTGATGGTTTGACCAAATAAGACAGACCCACGATAGATACTTCTTCTGCAAATATCTTCATCCTGCGTCTCATGGCCATTCTCATGATCTTGATGAAACTCAATCTTTCATCATCCGTGATGGTTATATTCATCTCCTGCTTTATCTCTTCCATGTCGCCATCAAGAGTTTCTTCATCTTCATCGGTCTGGCATTCCTCCTCAATGACCGACGACTCATTTCTTGTACTTCGCTTTGACTTTATCTGACTTCTATGCCCTACTGACTCTTCCTCCTTTTCTTTTCTCTTTTTAATATCTTCTGTGACCTGACTTGACGTCGTTTTGCCTTCCGTCATGTACTCGAGAGTGAATGGATGACTCATCTTTAACTGTTTAAAATAATAATTCAATAAAATGCTTGCTTACATCATTAAATGTTAAACAACGATAAGATTGCAGTCAAATCTAAGAATAATAATTTTATGCCCTACGACTAAGGTCGCAATCAGAAGGTTATCTCGTATTTGTATAGGTCTAGCTCCACTTGCAGATATAGCCTACGGTAGTTAGACTCAAATCCGGGGTTACGTATTCAGTTAAAAAAAAGGTTTTCAGGAGCTTACGGAGTTGATCAAAAGATACAGATAAAAAGATAAGCTCTGGGGACTGAGGTAAACGGCACCAACTAGAGGGCCCTAAAAAAAGAAACTCCCGAGATTGGACAGTTTAGAAACCCACTCACGGAACAACTAAGTGACCACTTGAAGAGGACCGAGTGGTGAACTGACTGGTCAGATACTGGAGTAAAATAGTTTATGAGATATTGTGGAGCTATGCCATTCTATAGAGCGAATGTGGGGATTCATTTTCATGCTTACAAATTTGTATTTCGATAACCGGAAGTGGTCATCTATATAAATAATAATTATGTAAAAATGTCTGATACCGAAATACAACGCAAACCGACGTTTCTGCATAAACGCTTGTCAGCAGGAAATAACTTAGGGTGTATAATACTGTATATATACAGGGTGGTCCAGCATAAGTGAACCAACTTTGAATGCATATAACTCCGTCAATTTTTGGAATTTATTTATACTTTATGCGTCAAATTAAAGATATTTTACTCAAGTATATGCACTGAAAAAATAGACTGGTACAAGTTTAGGTTTTAATTATATGCCCGGAACAGCGCTAGCTACCATATTTTGTTGTCATTTGTGACGAAATCTGGCGTCGCTGACAGACGATGATCGCGTTTTGATCTTAATTTACCGAACTGATAAGGGATATATTAATTCGGTTGAAATGATTTACAAATTTTCTAACAGTGGAAGGAATGAACAATACCTTGAATTATCTGCTACTGAAAATTGATAAAAACAGGACTTTCTAATCGTAAACCATGGGAATTACGGCGCGCATATCCGCTAACATTGCGTTTGTGTCCGAGTACATTGGACGTCAAGACAACGACCCGGATAAGCTCTACAGGCAAATCTCCCCAGGTCATTCAGCCCGACACAGGTAGTCCTAGAAACACCGTACAACATATTCTAAAAGATGATCTAAAGTTATTTGTCGACGTGATGTCCAACAGCACTCCAACACTGACGCAAAGAAACGACTAGCGAAACAGCTGACGTGCAGCCAGCCGTTTCTTTGCGTCTAAAGCAGCGCGTGGCAGCGCGCACGGCTGTTGATAAAAAATGGTTTTGCGACGAGAATATATTCATGGTAGATACTTATAAAAACACCCAAAATGATCGTTTTTATGCACGTGTTAGCGAAAAATGATTTGTGAATATCCCGGCGAAACGGCGCCTTATTATTTCAAAACTTAAATATAGGCTGCTATTTTTTTCAAAACGGATATGGCTTAGTTGAATCCATTGATGTATTGCAAGTTATGATATCTAAAACCAAAACACAAAAGTCGGAGGACGTAACCACCGCCCCCTGGTAGTCCATGTCACAAAAAACTTGGTAGCCGGAAGTTTAAGGGTTCCTACTATTAATCACTGAATCTGTAAGTTTTGCTTAAAACACATAATGTCAATGCACCTGTCAAACTTTGGAATGAATCAAACTTTTTCGACGCTTCTTATGAAACCTTATAAAAAGAAACAACGCAGCAAATTTCGACATAAACTCACGTACATAGGCCAGTCTTCCTTGTCTTAGATTTTAGTTCCTTCCAACCATATGAAATTCTCATCATTATTGACGTGTATCTAACCATTTATACAACGCTTCTCCAGCCGACCATGACGTCAATCCCTGCGCTCTGCGACTAGTGGAGACTTGATAGCGCTGTGCTCTCGTGCATCGATGCGGGTCCACTGAATTGAACCTTCATGCTGGATGTCTTCCAATGACAATTCGTTATACTGCACTGCACGTATCTTTTGGAGCATACTCAATGTCACTTAAGTCGAACTTGCTTTGAACTCACTGGCAGGCAGGCTCTATACGTTAATCGCCTTCGTGAGGTTATTGTAAGGCGGTATATAAATGTCCATGTACAATTGTACATACATTAGAACACGTCACCAACGAATCGTTGAACTCGTCAGTCATTTCATGTAAAAATGATCGCTTCATCGGATCTGTTTCTATTCGTTCACTCTATTATCATTGTTTGACACGACAGCAGCTGACAAGAAAACAAAACGTCAGCTATGAGCAATGACAGTGTGTAGAGCTCTTGCATCATCAGCTGTGGTATACGCGTGGATACTATTACCATCTGTTGATACATTCTGATGATAGGCCAATGGATCGAAATTCGAATTGAAACCACTCTTACACAAGCGACTTGTCATCCGGTCGTTGCCCTTTAAGTCCTTGATACGTGGTTCCTTCCAGGTGTAGGCCTATTACTTGAGTGGAATACAAGCCTCGCAGGTATTCACATATAACTCAACAGAGCCATTGCGAAGGTAAGGGAAGGCATATATAGGCTACGTGCACAGCTGCTATCGAAGATACCAGCAATAATTTCCGTTCTTATTATTGCTTGATCATCTGCCAAATGTCCCAATGCGATTTTAAGTGCATTGGCTATTGCAATCTCATCTGGACATCTACATATGACAATCATCTAACTAATCTAAATAGACTGCAGAAAAAGCCATAAGAATTATTACTAAATCTCCCTTTAATGCTCACACTAGCCCCTAATTATAATATCATCAGTTTCATCAGTTGAATGTGCTAAAAATATCCCAAATTAAATTCATCCAGACTAGTACATTTATGTATAAGTAGGCCTATGACAAAAACCTTCCTCCACTTGCATTCTCATCCTACTTTAGACCAAACTTGAATACCAAAGGCATTAGAAATAATAGAATCTAGGCTACATAAGTGTCTTTGCAAAAACGAACACTAGAAAGTTTTCTGTTAAGTAGCCTATCAAGGTCCTCTTTTATGGAATAACATACCGGAAAATATTCGCGCATCAAGAAGTCTCGCTCGATTTAAATCCCAAATCCGTGCACACACATTAAAAAATATGAAATGAACAACCCATTTAATCTGTGGGGTTTCCATTCTTTTTCTAAGTTGACCAGAGGGAAGGCATCCCACTGCTACTGTTTAATTGATTCCAAAAATACCGTCATTTCCATCTGTTTCCTGATCTATTATCATTTATCATATTATACTGAAGATTTTTTTCTTTGGTAAATAGGCCCCAAAAGCGCGATCACTCCCTTCAGGTAGCCTATTGCTCCCTACATTTCACAGTAATGATTGTACACTAAGCTATAACTATTCGCAATTGCTAACTGCAATAATTAATCACTTTGTGTACTATTATGAATGCATAATTTCTGTTTGAAATTTTTGGGATCAATAAACAAGTTGAAGTTGAAGTTGAAGTGACGAGTATCACAATATTCATGCATAATTAGGACAGCTTCTGAATATTCATTAAGCTCATTTGCATGACTGACTGCCTCTGTGTCTTCTATGACTTCCTCGTTGGTTTCCGACTGGAATACAGGGTTGCCAGGTCGTCGCGAAAAGTGCGAATTGGGCGACTTTTGAAAGTGCTCGCGACTGAAAATTTCGTCCTCGCGACCTCGCGCTTTTGGGGCGACTTTTAAATTGTCTCGCGGTCGCCACGGCGAGATTTTGAAATCTCATAAATTCACCGATGTAGATTAAAATTAACGTGATCAGTTGTGTGTGGCGTTGTCTATCTAATAATAAGGGCATTAATTCTTTAAGAAGCACAGACCAATTTGCCGTAAGCACTAAATTGCTCATCATCTAAATTTTTACGTCAATGCTTTCATCATGCACCTTCGGACTGGCGCGTTTCTATTAAGCTCCAAGAAATTTGCCGTCAATATTATAATTGGCGGCAAATTTCATCTTTCATGCACGAGGTACGCGGGTACCTGTGATTTATGAAAACGGAGGTTTGAGACCTAGAAAATGAAAGTCCAACTGTTCCATGTTACACTTTTATATCTGTTATAAGTGATTAAATTGTATTCATAATTATTACTTTAAAGTAACTTGTTGAATTTTTATTACCAACTAGTACTTCAATATTTTATGTTTAGACAAATTATAGGCCTATTTGTTTGCCAGATTCTGTTGAAGTAGACTTTAATTTTATTTCAACTCAAAAGTGTAAACAGCGTAATATGTCTGGAACCATTATCCACGACGATCAGTTGGTTCTTTTGTGAGTCGTAGCATAAACAGTCCGGGTAAAGGACCCTCCTATTTTTTTTTCTTTTTGTGTCTGGAAGAAGAATTCGATTCCATTTGAGGTCGGAATCCAAGAGAATCACTCTACTATTAAGTGTGTCAGCCACAAACACTCGATCGTCTGAATCGAGTGAGAGATGACGAGGATCAGAAAGTCGTTGTCTTTCATTTGATGGAATAAAACGACGGATGAACGTCTCTCCATCTTTGCTCAATTCACAGATTCTATAAAACCGATCCACATAAATTAATCCAGACAATTTGTCCGATATGACTTCGCCCCAGTTGTACACGAGCATAAAATTCCCGATGGATGTTTCCACTGCATGAGTTAAACGTTCAATTTCTTTTGGTAACTGAATCGATCGAATAAGTTTTGCGTCAGATCCGTAGATCATCAAGGAGGGTGATAACTCATTGACCACCAACAACTGACCGCCATTGGTAACTGACAAAGTACGCTTCGGCATGTATCCATTGTCCCTTGGTTTATAATCAGTTGAAAGCCATTTGATGAGTTTGTGATTGTCATCCGTTTCTATTGTTATCTTCCAGACGAATTTCTCTCTGTAGTCATGGACGTAGAGACAATTTTCCTTCTCATTGGATACGATATCAACAGGATGTTGCATCTCTTTTATTTTGATTTCATTCAGAAAACAACATGGATTTCCGTCTTCAAAGACGCGAATTACTTTTGAGGAATAATTATTTAACCGACAGATGACATAGATTTTATTCCGCAGTTTAGTCACTCCATCCGCTCTATCGTCTCCTGGCATCTCAATGCACTGAGTAAAGTTGATGGAAATTGGACACACGACTAAAATAGAAACACAGTAATCATTGCATCAAAAAAAATGAATAATGTTGATATAATTTTCATTTATTGATACTTATTTTTTATCGTAATTGACTGCAAATATAAATTACTTTTGAAAAACTGAGTTATTTATTTATTTATTCATGTATTTCGATGTTTTTATAATTACATTTAAATTGTATCTGCAAATAATGATTGATCAAACATTGCGTGACGAGCTGCTGTACATGTAGCGTTCTGTTATGTACCATGATGTCAGATTGTCGCAGGATCAAAATTGCCCGAACCATTTGCATAGCGACACTGTCTGGACAAGGTGCTTTAACCTATGTCCAAACTATTTTACATATTTTACATATTCTTAGTGTTCCCTGCAACAAAGCAATTACTTGATTTCCGTTTTACTAGTGATAATAATGTTATTCCTTTTTACTTTGTTTCCATCTGCCTTGTTTTGACTCTGTGTCTTTTCCAGCCTGTCAAATTGTCTTCCAATTCCACCTCATGTAGTAACGCTTCTGGACTTCCATCAAGGGTCTCCTGGGTCAAGTCTACGCTCGTCTGCCGATCCTACCTTCTCTGCCAATGAGTTCCTTAACATGATGACCGAGAAGATTGTGAGTCTTCGTGCATCATCTGCCGACGATCCTCTGTTTCAATTTTCTTGCACAGAATTCAAGTTTGACGGCTTTCGTTCCATCCTCGTGGATGAAGTCCGTCTTCGAACCAGAAGTCATTTGAACTGGATCCGTTTCCTCTGCATGCTATTGTTAATATTTTAGATGATTATGCTCCATTTTTAGTTTACATATTTAATAGGTCCCTTTCCGAAGGTCACCTCCCAGCATCTCAAAAACGGGCTATCGTTTTCCTACTCTTAAGAGAGCTAACGTTGACCACCAGTCTCTTCCCGACCTCTCCGGTCTGCTGATCGACTTGATCTCCAAAAACTACCATGGCCTAACACCGTTCCTTTGCCATTGTATGCCCTTCTATGTGGATTGTAGAATGACCTTCCTCCCACTCTCCGTAGTAGGATCTTATTGGGGTGTCATCTTCAGCCTTCGCTGCTTAAAGTCTTTCGCATTTCCTCTGGGCTGCCGCGCTTAGAGCGCCTATAAATAGCTAGTAATGTAAATATAATATACAAGACAATACAATATATCGACGGCTGGAAATCGCTCTTGGTCGATAAAATTTCTCCCTCTCAACTACACACTTTTGTAGCAACTCCCTGCGTCACTCTTCTTCATTTCTGTTCATTACACAATGTCATATTAGACCGCCTATTCCTTAAGCTTCAGCACCCTGCTAATTTTTTCTCTTCATCTTTTGATTTTTTAGTTAGGCTGCAGCATCATATTGGCTAGACCCAGATGTTTAAATTTCTATATGTTGAGTGAGTTTACGTCTTTACGATCACGTGCCAAAGGTTTTCCTGAATTGATTTTCATCGATTTTGATCATCTTTGAAGTGGATGGTTGAATATTTTCAAAGAATACATCTTTCAGTTGATTCGATTCATACAGCCACTGAATAGTTTCAAGAGCTGCTTGTGAACGACACCAAATCCAAACGACCACAGTCTTCAGCTGACGATTATTGATGATTTCCAGATCTTCATCCTTCAGTTGACTAAAGACTTTCTCAGCTTCATATTTTGATCTTGGTTTCGTTTTGCTTCGAATGTCGTTTATTCTTTGATGAAGCAGCTGTGTGTCCATGGATTCTGCAGTCGCTTTTCCATGACTTTTCACTCTCACTTTTATGACGACTAAAATAAAAGAAAACACAAAATCGAGCATTTGTTTATTCTGAATTACTTCGGTTACCTGCTGTTTTTTTACGGTTGACAGGAATAAATTGATAAGTTTATATTACAATATAAATGCACAGATTGTGAATAAAATGTTCTTCCGTCTCGCCGCTGCATTGACAGATGAAAACACGCAATAGGGTCTGCAAGACAAAGCAGCCCCAATTTTTTTTATCGCCCCTCCTGCAAATCTCAGCAGTGCACACATGCATCGAAGGAGGCGCCACTGATAACAATCATTATAATAATTATAATATATGACAATTTATATGGCGCCATAGCTCAACGATGCCGTTGCAAGGGCGCCTTACAAAGCGGCTAGCACGCGGGATAAGCATTTTTTGGCATGGATTTAAAAGAGCCGGGATTCGACTAGCGAAAGGAAGTCTGTTTCAGCATCGAGGACCAGCGACCTAGAAAGCACGATAGCCGAAGCGCGTTCTCATCCTCCGCACACGCAAATCGGTCCTCTCAGATGATCAGAGTCGAAGCCTGGCCGCGGAGGAATGAGTCTCTGTGCAGCAATCGCACAGGTACTCGGGCGCAGCTCCGTGAAGTGATTTGAAGGCGAGCAGACAGAGCTTGAACTCGATTCGTGATGGAACAGGAAGCCAGTGGAGGACGTCACGGAGGAGCGGAGTGACGTGTTCGCACTTTATCCTATTGCAGACAAGCCGCACAGAAGCGTTGAGCACCGATTGGAGGCCATCCAAGAGGCACCTTCAAGCAAGCTGTTATAGCGGTCAACTTTGGCAGTGGCGAAAGCGGCAACGGCCAATCTCGCAACCTCAAAGGACAAGGACTTGATGAAGCTCCTGACGAGACGGAGTTGCCGGAAGCAACAGCCAACGGTGTACGCGACACGACGCATTATGGACAGATCAGACTCCAGCAGAACGCCGAGATCGCGCACTGAACATGAACGGCAGCATTGCTTGTACATAATTATTTACTTTGAGATTTACGCAGAACTGCCGACTTTCTTTGGTTATATGTGTTTGCACAGTCTAGCTTGATGTAGACTGTAGAGGTTGTTGTTGTTGACGATGGTGATGATGATGATTGTTTGATTTTGCTTTTATTTTGTTCTTTCTCTGAATTTTTTTCTGTAATATGTACTACACTGGTTTTTGATAATTTGTTTTTTGTTTCCCTAGTTAAGTAATATCTTTGCATTCCAATTCTCACTTCAGCTTTTACTTTCACACTTCACTTTGTTAATTAGGCCCCTACTTAGCGGGATTTGTCCCTTTTGGTGTGCCTATTTGCTCCCTCACTCCTAAACTACGTATTCACTTTGAGTATTTTCTTATTGCGGATTATGTCTATACTTTGTTAAGCATACATGTACAATTGTATTGTTGGGAACAATAAAAAATATGTCTATGTCTATGATGGCTATGATGATGATGATGATGACGACGACGATGATGATGATGATGGTGATGATGATGTTTATGATGATGATGCTGATAATGATGATGATGATGAGACTCTACATTAAATAAATCTCAAATATGAACCTCCTCCGTTTTCGATGACCTTTGCCACATTCGTTTGATTCGTTTGTCGAAGACATCTGGAGAAATCTGAAAACCTTTTGTCGTCGAAGGATCTTACAACCTTAAGAAGTTCTGCGTTCTTATCTCGATTTGAATGATGTCGTTGAATGAATTGACGTTGTGCGTGTGTTATGCAGTTGAGAGAAAACAGTGAATCGATGAATTCGTCATTCGGTTGAATATTTTTCAAAAGAAAATCTTTGTTGCTTCTACAAATTGCTGAATGTTTCTTGTTTCTTTCATAAAAATCTTCAAATATCAATAATATCACGCACTACATTTTAATAATAAGGTAGATCTGCTTTATTATTTCTTCATGTCTTTAGCGCAAAATCATTTCCTAGGAGAATGAGAAAAATCGGTGCCTAAATTTTTATTTCACGGATTAGTAAAGCAATGGAGCCAATGAGTCATTATAGAAGTCGCTATGTCGCGAGTGAATGAAGTTCACAAATTTTGGACCATTTCCGTTTTCAGGTGGCAAAGGATAGAAAAAATTTCGACTGAGAGAGGAGAGCCTCCGAACTATGGACTTATTTGCAGAGGTTCCGATTTATCTTTGTTTTGATGATAGAGGGATTTGAGGTTTTTCGAATGGCGTCTAAACCTCAATCACAAAGTCACTCACATTAAATGAGTTTTATGACCCTGTTCTTGGATTTCTAACATTTATGAGGATTTGTTTTGGGGTAGGGCAGGGCTGTACTCAAGGGTATACGCGGGTATACGGCGTATACTCGCCTCCGGGGAAAATTGACAGCGTATACTCACCTCAAAAAACGAGTGTACACGCGGTATATACAGCGTATACCCACCTCAGTAAGACCAAGTGATTTTTCGGCGGCAGCGTGTACTCCCCTCAAAAGTTCTGAGTACAGCCCTGGGTAGAGTAATCTATATGACCCATATTTATTATAAAGCCATGCTTGCAGGCTACATCAGATTTTTATGCTTCATGGACACTGACCATACTGTAAATTGTTCAATATCGATAGTGACATGATGTTTGGGTTGTCAGTGGGTGTGATGGCACACTAGCTGTAATACTTTTGTGTTCAGCGCTTAGTAACAAATGGTTTGAGAATACTGCTTTGACAAAACTTAGGCTAATGAAGGCGGCTCTTAGGCATTGAGAAGGCGTAGTTGTGTGTGTCTAGATATCAACGAATGTATTGCAGTGACACCGATTTTTCAAATTCTGAAAGTTATCAGATCACCATAGACTATTCTATCAAGACATCGCTTGACGTCGAATTTTATAAGCAACTAGATGTGTAACCCGGCGTTGCCCGGGAAATTTAGGGTTTCAAACACTACTCCACTGTGGTACCCAACGTTGACCGCTAAATTTCGGGTTTTCGCCAACCCTCTACCCCACCCCGCTTCCCCAAAAAGCAAAACGTAAACCGCCCCTGCGGGGCGCTACGGACATTATTACTGGGCTTGTATGACGTCATTCGGGCTGTAGACTCCTTTACTAAAGCTCGATACTGTTTACCAACCCGTGAGCGATGAAATCTGTTTTAAAACGCTTCTGTCTTAAAACGCTAATAACTCGAGTTCTAAAGTGAAATTTAGGGTTTCAAACACTACTCCACTCTGGTACCCATCGTTGACTGCTAAATTTCGGGTTTTCGCCAACCCTCCACCCCACCTCGCTTCCCCAAAAAGCCAAACGTAACCCGTCCCTGCGGGGCGCTACGGAAATTATTACTGGGCGGGTATGACGTCATGCGGAGTAGACTCTTCACCAAAGTGCTAGCGTTATCATTTAGTGATGAAATCTGTCTTAAAACGCTAATAATTCTTGTTCTAAAGTGAGTTAAAACCTGAAAATAGTTGCGATGACCTTATAATTTGGGTAAGAATCGATTGCAAGAATTTTTATAAACCGACGCTGCTTCATTTCCGAGCCTATTCTGCAGGGGAGAGTCAAAAAGCGTAGCCTACAAACAAACAAACAAACATATGGAATTTCGGAATTATAATATAGATGCTTGAAACGAATCTTGCCTGTTAAGTAGCGACACATTTCTCTCTTGAACCGTTTTCTGGTAATTCTTCGATAAAAGCAAACGTCAACTGATATGAGAGACCTAATGACTTCTTCATCTCTCTGCTCTGTTGTTGATCTCAATATCCAATGAAGAAATGACTTTTGTAAGATGATATCCAACACCTCCAATGGAGAATCGTAAATCTGAAATACAAACAATAATTATTGCGAAATTAACGCTGAAAGAATGTTACCTATAATATCTATAAGGAAGGATGTGACTATGTTTGTATGTGACTTTGTCCAGAATGCACGCTCACAGTTTTTGAGCTTTTCACTCCAAACCTTCACTACTGCGTAGGTCTCGGCACGAGACGCAAAGGCGAGGGGTTGGTGATTCTTTACCACCATGGGGGCCAGGGTGGGGGGCGAAACCCCCAATTTTTTTCAAAAAACGCAGCTCTTGATTTGAACTTTTTTCCTAGATAGAGGTCCATCAGAACCCCCCGGATCAGTGGTTGGCAAATCTCCACCACCAGGGGGGCCAGGGTGCGGGGGGTCAAAAACACTAATTTTCGCTAACAATTTTCATTCGCTTGCCACGTATAAAAGCCGTCATTTTCGCCGTTTTAGAGGTGTCTAAAGTGGAGTGGAGGGTGGGATGGAGGTGAGAGGTGGAGGTGGTGGGGTGGGGTGGCGTAGGGGTCGAGGGGTGGGGTTGGGGATGGGTGGGGGTTGGGGTGGGGTGGAGTGAGGGAGTGGGGTTGAGGTGGGGTGGAGGGGTTGGGTGGAGGGGGATGGAGTGGGAGGTAGGGTGGGGTGGAGTGGGGGTGGTGGGGTGGGAGGGGTTGGGGGTGGGGTGGAAATTTTCGTCAAACCCAAATTTCTCCGGTGGCGTACTGGTATAGAGGTCGCAGTGTGGTGGGGTGTTGTGTGGTGGGGTTGTGGCCGGAGCGGATCGAATCCTAAACTTCCCGGGCAACGCCGGGTACCCCAGCTAGTGTTATATATTACAACTCTATTGTAGCCTACAATACTTCTATAGCTCAAAATCTCCACGGCCTCCTCACTTCCGGTTAACCCTCTCTACCCAGCCCTCCTCCTGTCTCAGTCTTTCTTGGTCCCTGCTGCCACTCAAATCAAAATCTCAAGCCGAATCAAACACTGCATCGGAACGAACTCTCTTCTGAATTCCGCACTTATTCGTAATCTCGAGATTTCTACAGAACGCATAATAATAGCGAAGTCGCAGGAACCTTCTATTTCACAGACATCTGTCATGCACCCATAATATAATATGATTCTGCCTCAAGTTTCTCCATCATTCCCGGGCTTCAATTTAATAATAATGTTCACTAATGTGGAGTGGAGGGGTGGGATGGACTGCTGCCCTGTTCATCCAATTGCCCGTCTCCATTTTGTTGATCTAAAATTTCTATTCTGACTCTGACTGACTTTCTATGACTAGCTACAGCGAGTATTTGGTTCATGCGAGTTGCGAACCAAAATATCCGCCATCGGAAAACGTTTCCATTTTCAGTGCCTTATAGTTTCTTATGATGGAGTGAGGAATGAGGATGTACTGGTAATGAATGTTTGCCTTGCTCAGGTTAGGCCTGCGTTGGAACGTGACGTTCCGCTCATTCGTTAGACGACCTCGGATCATATAATAGATATAATATTACTTGCTTCTTCCGTACTGAACCGTCTTTCTAGAAGATAAATCTTTAAAAATGCAAATGGCGATGTAAACGAAAATCAAAAATAATTATTATGACAATGTCGCTTCAAGTGAGATTGCCAAAGATCCTATGATGCTCTCAAGCTTGTCCCTTAGGTAATCCTACTTAGAGACAATTGTGCAGATTCTTACCGTTGTACTGGTTGGAGCATTATTCTGTCCACCTTTTCCATTCAGGTTTTCTGCTTTAAATAGAAAAATCTTCAATATTATTGTTTAATAAAAAATACTTTTTACGTCTCTCGTTCTTCCAGTGCTAGTAACAGAAATGAGCAATAAATTATAGCTACACTAACAATGGAATTTATAAATCGTTAGTAGCTATTACCTGATATATCCATACCATAAGTCTGAAAGTTTATCCTTCTGCATGTAATACCATGTATGTATTAGTTTGTCTCCAGAAGGCTCTTAACTCTCTCCCGCTGGAATTGTTTTGATACCTATCCTGTTAATGGAGTCACGGGTGACCCCATCCGGCGGGAAAGAGTTAAACGGCACGCTTTAGAGTTTGAAATATTCTCAGCAAAAATTCAGATGCGAATTTGTACGTCTGTCCAGCTTTTGGTAATATATCGTTTTAGCGTCGGTAATTATTCGCTAGTTGCAGCATTGTTACTTTTAATCAATCCAACTTCTAGTTTGGCGAAAATTCTTTTCATCGATCCAGCTTCTGTTTAGGCTAGAATTAGTCTGATCAATCCCGCTTCTATTTCGTCAGCAAATACTTTTCATCAATATAACTTTTATTTAATTCAAAATTATTGTTCATCAATCCAGCTTCAATTTCAGCAAGAATGTTTTTATTAATCTCGCTTCTATTTCATACAAATTATTTTCATCAATCCGACTTCTATTTATCAATAATTATTTTCCTCAACCCGACTTGCGTTCGGCCAACGCTAAAACCCATGCAATGGCGAATAATTACCGACGCTAAAACGATAGATTACCCAGCTCTTTTCAACTCATAATTCACTTTAAATCCCGAGATATGGGCATTTTAAATTTCGGTGTGATTGTTGACGCATGATTAAGACGCCATTATTTTCACCGTTGTATAATATCCATTGTTGCCACTGAAGTTTCAGAAATAAACCCTGATTTTGTTTATTAAGGATCCCAGAAAACCCAGACTATTTTATGTAAACGATTTCAGACCTTTTAACACTGCAATATCATATTATGAACCAACTACACTCCCACTCTGCGACATTAAATTAATGTAGCAGAATAATATTCTTTTACATACTGCTCACGAATTTTTTTTGTGGCCTAATTATGCTAGTAATATCATTACTAGCATACCTAGGCTACATCAAGGAATGACGTCACGCAAACATGCGCAATCACAACAACAACAATAACAACAACAACAACAATAACAGCAACAACAACAACAACAGCAACAACAACACACTGATAGTGTGAACGGATGATCGAAAGTTAGTAAAAAATAATGACAGTACATAATTCAAAAAGATATTTAATATCGTATCACATAAATTATGGACATTTGTAATTTGCATGAACTATATTTCAGATGAACTCTCAGTGCAGAAACCTCGGCCAAATAGAGATGGCTTTAGACAAGTAGACTACGATGTGTCAGAGGCATATTAAGCTTAATCCGCAGAGGAGGGGAACAACATTTCAAGCAGAGGGACATATCATTAATATTGTTAGAGGGTGGGCCAGGAAGGTTTCAGTGGAAGTCGAGAAGAAAATAGGGTTGAAATAAGGGAGGAGGGAGGTGTGAGAATGGTATCGGGTGGAGCGGAACGGGAGTGGAGAGGAAGAAGTGTGGCAGGAGGGAGGGAGGGAAGGAGTGGGGAGAAAGAATGAGACGGGGACGGGTGGAGTTTGGTGGGTCGAGAAACCTAAATATCTTGGGCAAAGTGGGGCGAGGGGTGACAGAGTGGGGCGGAGTGAGGTTGGGGCGGATTTGGATTGGGGCGGAGTGAGGTTGGGGCGGATTTGGATTGGGGCGGATTGGGATTGGGGCGCGGTGCAATAGATTCTAAATGGATTTTTTCGATAATAATCCGTTTACCTCCTCCGAGTGTTGCAGATTTACACTCGAAATCTCCTTTCTGCTGCTCAAGATAACTTTCGCTATCGATTCTGTGTTGCTTCACTGGAAAGGCTTTCATTGTTGGCCTTCCCGTAAACAGAATTTTCTTTAGCTCACTGTATTGGTTGCTATTTCCTTTACTAATCAACGACAATAAAATTAATAATATGTGAAATTTCAAACGTTAACCTCTGCTTAGGATGACTACAGGACAGGTGTAGCTAGTGACTTAATAAGTAATTATTATCTGTCGCGATCTACGACAAGTACAAAGTCTTAAGTGGCGACTGGTTCAACATCCATAGGATGTCAATTGCTTTGCTTCTATAATTATTTAGCAATGTTGTTGGGCTTATGATAACAATACGGTACATCCTGAATGTGTATCACCACGTCGGCAATTATACATGTAGCCTAGGTCATTATAGAAGAAGACGTCACTAAGATCCGTCAATTTTGACCTTTATGAAACAACTGATATGGCAATCTAGGTTTCAGTTGCTGGAAGTAAGTAAGAAAATGGTCGATTGAGACAGAAAGTGTGACAGAGACAGACAGAGAGACAGACAGACAGATAGAATGACGGAGACAGAGACAGAGACAGAGAGGGAGAGATGAATAGATTAGCATGCAAGTAACCTAACCGACTAACAGTAGGCCTACTCGACTGCATAAAGAGAGACTTCCGCTATGCTATGACATAATAATTTATAAAGAATTGAGAGTCATCACGAGAGAGAGGAAAAGAATCTGTTGTAAGCTACATTGTCATATTCTTGTGTTCAGCATTCAATGAACTTCTCAACAACTTTACTGCTAAGCGTCGTCTAACTGTTCGGGTCATTCGTCTCGTTGCCGAGCGGACCATCGGATATCGGTGAAGCTCTACATGACTCGACCTGAAAACAGACCACCCCACTACTTACTACTTCCCGGCCAGACTAAATCACGAATATTCCAGAAAACGCTCATTGCCACAAAATTGGATAGCTCTCCATTAGCCAGTAGCAAGTGATGAAAGCAGGCGGTGGCCTAGAAGGACCAAGTTGCTACATTGTTTGAAACGATAGATTATATATATATATATATATATATATATATATATATCGAATAGAATAAGAATTCCAAAGCTTATAATATTTTACGCCTTAATTTGTAATTTATTTTTATTTTTGAGCTTTTCAGCGCTATAGATCTACGCACTTGCGTAAGTGCGTACGCCTGCGGGCGCCGCTGATTATATTTCAGCGTCTGTGAATATAATTCAGGGGCATCGCTGGGTGGCAATTGCCTTAGTATAAAGCCTTTGCCCTGGTCGTTGCAATGCAAAATTTCGTGCCCAGAAAATATTTAGACGTAATGTTTTTTCTTACTATTGCCGTCCGCTGTCCGCACTCCCAATCGCCATCGTTACAAGCACTATGAAAATGTCGTATGCCTAATTCATAACAACGATGTTACGAGAAGACTCCATCGATCCACCATCGTCGATAATATTATAATCATTGTTGATCATCAAGGTCTTCTGTGAACGAAACAAACTAGCTTTAATAAACATTGCAAGCGCTATTTCAGTTAGACCTATACGTGCTCAAAAGTCAGAATGCTCATTCAATTGCCTCAAACTAATAGGACACACTTGAGAACTACAATAATAATTATTGTAGTTCTCAAGTGTGTCCTATTAGTAATAATTATTATTTTCGTTGATAGGTTGCGTTGCGGGTGCTTTGAGCACGTGGAATGCCGGAAGGCGCGCTCCACGATGTTGCCGCTGTCACCACGATTACGCGTCTGCTCTACGCTGCCCCTGCGTGGTGGGGCTACACTTCCGCTGTGGATCGGGCGAGACTTGAGAAGCACCTGGTTCGTTTGAAGAAAATGACTGTCGTTGGCTTCGCCTGGAGTTGTGAAGGCTGAGGATAAATTGTTGTTGGCGGTCAACTGTTGAGACTCGCACGTACCGCGTGGAATATTCTCTACTAATATTAAATGTCAGTATACACCGTCGACCATGTTTCTTTTAGAGCGCCTTGAAACGTCGTTTGGTGTCATTGGCCGCCCACTGCTGTGGTTGCAGGCTTTTCTTTCTGAGCGCAGCCAGTCTGTGGTTTTTGGTTCCACCCGGTCTGACTGGTCCAGAGTTTATTTTGGTCCTCCACAGGGTTCCATTTTAGGGCCTTTGCTTTACATTTTATATACCTCTGACCTAAATAAGATTCTGTCTTCTGTGGGGGTTGCTGCACATCAATATGCTGATGACACACAGGCATATGTCCAGGGTCCAGCTTTAGAGGCTATCTCACTTGTGGAAAAAATACTCTTCACATCGGAAACGATTGGTGCCTGGATGTCATCCAATCGCCTCAAGTTAAATCCTGGTAAAACACAATTTATTTGGGTTGGAAGTCACGTGCAAGTTTCTAAAGTTGATATGCAAAATCTGCAACATTGCTTTCCTGGCATGACTTATTCTACCACTGTACGTGATTTGGGTGTGACCTA